>JANCMA020385844.1:0-11319 GCA_024336925.2 Zoanthus solanderi
CACCAAATGTCGTATTTTGTATGTGTTATATAAGGAGAAGTTGGTTGTTGATAACTGACTGGCACTGAAAGGGTTAATGTATACTAGTTCAAAAATGCCAAAACCCAAGTTTCACGTAAATCATGAACCGAACTTTTGGTTAAAACTTCCTAGAATGAAAATTCTTGCTTTGATCGAAGAGCGGTTCCACCGTGTTAGACTACACTAATTCTCGCCATTGGAGTGTTAGAGGCACCAATGTATTTCCAAAATTGCGATTTTGTAAATTCATAACCCTTTTCAAGCAAAGATGTGAATTTAGTGCCGTTTTAACATAAGAAAAACCGAGCCCAATGAACAGATTACATGCAACGCTACGAATGCCTTCAGAGAAAGAGGAGTGTTTTAAACAAAGCTTGATATAATTGTCTAAGGAAAATTAAAGTTTTTCGCTTGAGACTAGTAAAATAAATTTTAAACAGTAGAGGTGTCAGAAAGATTTTTTAACGTAGAAAGAAATTTGTTAACGTTAAACGAATGTTATCTTGTTTGCAATCAACGTCAACTGATTGAAATCCAGAAATTCTAGAGAGATACTCAGGAAGCTCCCGCAACTTTGTACTTGGACCCAGACCCAACCGGGGCCCACTACCTGCAGCATGCAGTCATTCAAATTCAGTTTTACTTTTAGTGAATGATAAAAATGATGGTTTTCCTTTGAAAAGTGAGTAGGAAAAGGGTTACAATGCAGTTTCTCGTGAGTCAACCAAGAGAGCTTCTAGCACGCATTTAACTGTTTCTGTTTGTTCACTGTTTTCTCTCTGAAGGCTGACAAAATTAAACACTGAAAATGTACTTTGGATTGACTTGAAGACCCTGTGGTCGCAAGTCATGTAGCGCCTGAATTCATCTCGAAACCTTTCGTGGCATATTGTGTACACAACTGGATTACTTGCACTGTTCGCAAAAAGAATCAAGTTTGTGAAAGTCAGTGTTTTCCAAAAATGTGGCCATTCAATGCCATTACCGTAGTCCAACCACAACCACATGATGTTGTTAGGCAACACGCAAATCGCGAACAGCAGTGTCACTATTATGAGCATGCGCACAACCTTCTTAGCATCTTCTTGTTGAGCTTTATTGAGGACAGAGTTAACACTCACACTCTGTTTAGAAGTTATGCATTTCCGCAGTTCAATAGCAATCCGAATGTACGCTATCAAAATCACCGTAAGCGGTATAACGTACTGACACACAAACAAACCCAGTGTGTAAGCTTTTCTGTGCTCGTCACCAGGCCACTTTTCGTTACATATTCCATCTACGTCAATATAAAGTACAGTCACATAAGGAATTGTTAATATCCCGGATACTAGCCAAATGAGGGCGATCGCAAGCGTTGCCACTGATTTTGTCATTTGTCTTCTTAGTGGATACACTATTGCCCAGAACCTGTTTAAACTGACAGCTGTCAAGGTGAAAACTGAAGCAAATAAAGACATAGTTTGAAGAGGGTAAATTATTCTGCATAAAATCGGTCCATATGGCCAGCGGTATTCATTTTCCTGTACAGGGATATCGAACGGTATACATATGCATGTCATGGCAAGATCTGCCACGGCTAAATTGAAGATGAAGTAGTTAATCACAGTACGCATGCGTCGACGCCTGATAATTACAACGACCACTAGAGTATTACCCACAATGCTCACCAAAAAAATCAAAACATAAACAGAAAGTTTCACTGCTTTAAAACTAAAACTTTCACCAGTTGTAGTATCTCCCATCATCGCCGCTGTAAGGTTAGTCGACAGATTCTGTCCGGGAAAGGGAGCTGTAGAATTCATGGCGGTTTCAAAGTGAACAGATGTTGAGTTGAAATGCAAAAGTAACTGTGCTTATCTATTAACAGATAATTGCATTGATGAAGAAAATGTTCGGCGCAAAACTTGAAGCACTTCAGACTGGAAAGAGACTGATATATTCGAAAGGGATCAGAACATCTTGCTAGATCTTTCGTAGGTCAATGGTAACAACTGAACTATAAAAAGAGAAAAAATAAACATATTAATTATACGATTTTATCACCTTACGCCAATAGCAACCAGAGCAGATGATCTAAAAAGAAAATTGTCATCAAAATACTGTGTGCAACCTGATAACCCTGGTGACTGAAACCGCCAACATCAAAAATAAAATAGACCTACTGTCTATTATAGAAATAGAATTTGTCTTTTCATATTTGATAGATTAAAAAAACTGCTAAATCAGAATGGAATATTTAATTGTGTTGAGGCAAAAAACCATGGTGTTTGTTTTATTTAAAATAAACATTCTATTCTAAAGATAAAATTCTAAATCTACAGTTAACATGGTGAAGGAGTCTTACAAAACAACTACATTTAAATACATCATTTTGACTAGTTTAACCAATATGAAAAACCGAGAATACAATATCTGCTTTAGAAAATAGAACTGCATAATGCAAAACTTATACTAAAATCATACAATCTTAGAACTGAGTATAACATAGAAAAAATATATAAATATTTTATTGCTGAACTAATCAGGGGAAAGAGAATTCTTTATTTACTAATAAAAGCATATTCAGGTAATTGTGTGGTGTAAATAAAAATCGAATGAATGGTACTGAAACATGCATATATTCATACACACTTTTCGAATGTTACCGATATATGAAGCGCAAAGAACGTTAAAGCTGAATTTGAAAGATTCTAGCAATGTAAAATCACATCGAACATAAAAACATCAAATACTTACTATGTAGTTTTTCGCAGTTTGTTTCAACGAAATTTTCATAACTGCTTTCCGACGAATTTTATGAAATACTTTCTTAAAAGGAACATAAGGTGTAATTTAACACCCTGAAGGAGAAACGGATGCTAAAAATCCCCACATTTGCCATCGAAAGCATGCACATACAATACCGCCAAAATAAACTTAATTAAAGTTCCACAAAATAAATTATTGACGCCTAAAACTTTGTAACACAAAAAGCAGTAATCAGTTAGAAGATGATATTTTGGCAAAGTTTTGTCTTGTCATTCAGTTGTATTTAATATTTTATAAACATAATTTATTTAGAAAGAAAAACAGTTCGAGTAGTTGCGGAAGATGACAGACGGACAAAGCTTAAAGCAAGCCCAAACAGTCTTGTTTGGAAAATATTTAAAGTGCATATGAACAAACGTGGCTCAGTTACTAGTTTAATTTTTCAATACCTGAAATATTCAGTTTTAAACGAGCGAAAGCTCTTCTATTATTATGCTGGTTTAAAATCTTGAAAACGGCGCTTCAAGGTGTCTCCATTGGCCAGTGGTTCTGAGGTTTCAAATGTCACGGCGGAGAAGAAAGCAAAGAGAGCTTGAAAGCGAAAGTCACTCGGTAAAGGATAGAATGTTCTCGCTATCAGAGATTTCCCACTTTTCAACTAGCACGCAAGAAGAATTAGAAAACAAACCCTGTCGCGTCTTGTTGGAACCACTGGCTACGCCATCAGATCCAAATTTGTCACCAGCCCCTGAAGACACCTGTTTGGCCTTTTTAACTACTTTTTAAACACAGCAAAACACTGTTTTCAATTATTTATTTCATATGCACTTTAATTCGTATTTCCAATTCCAGAAGCTACGTATTCTTCAAAGCTCCCATTTTTTTAAAAAAAAGAAAAGGCGATGACAAAATGAAACAATAACTGATTACGGTGTCCAATTTTAATGGCAACCTGACCATTGACTGATTAAACTTAGTATAAATTTAAAAATAACAGCCAGACAATGGTTAACTCCCTTGCATAAAGCATCGTTACTTCTGGGTATCTTTTGTGAATTTTGAAAGTCAAAATTCAAGAAATGGCAATATAAGAAAGTAACAAAACTAGCTAATTTTAGCCGTTTTAGTGGATATTTTGTTGATACAGTGTGGTCTTTTTAATTCAGTTTTAGAAATTTAAGCCTGCTGGACCATACCAAAAATAGCCCGGCAGTGGATGAATGCTTGTGACTCAGGCGAAACAGGTTTAGTTATATTTGATCTCAAAAGGCGCGGCAAACCAGTTATAAAGGAGGCCCAAGGAGGAAAACGTAGAGTGTGCAGAGGAGGATATGCTGTAAATAGATATCTGAACAGACATAACTAGAATGCTGCTGAAAAAGAAAAAATTAGCAAAACAGTTACTGTTCATCAGCATGGATACCTATATAAATTGTACCTTGCAGTTCTACTATTGGTTTCGGCTCCGTTAAACCATTATTTCATCAAATTTATAAAAAAAAATTATAATGATCGATTTTTAGTAAATGGATTGAGTTGTTTTCCTTTGACCATTGGAAGAAAAATAATGACTATTTAGTTAGTATTGGTAGTAATAAGATCAAAATAAAACTTAGAATCAGTGTGTACATTGACTAACATTTAGTTTGTTTAAACTTTCATGGTTAAATAAAAACTGTCTTTGTCAAAAATTGGTGAAAATGAATGCAAAATAGGTTAGGGTAAGTTTGATGAATAACAGTACAATCGAGAAACTAGCAATTTATGTAACTGAGTAATAAAGATACGGCCGGGCACATGCAACCAATCTTCCAGATCGTCGCTGCTTGTCTACAGTTGTTTCCTTTAGGAACGTCTGCAACAAATGGTGGTTACTTCCGACACTCAAGGTGTATGACATAGTGGCGAAAGGTCCCATGAGGCCTTTTGTCACAACAACACTATTTTTACTAACAAGTTCAAAGCGCTACCGTAAAAGATTTCATTTCGATCCATAACTTTGTAACTGTGCATATATATGTTAAATGATTTCAAATCAATCATTGTAAGATTTATCGACAGTGGAAGATGTATGAAAAAAATTGATTATTGTATTCAGTTTCAATGAAATCGAGGTTAATTTCTGTACTATTATTTTTAATAAAAAAAAACACAGAGGTTGAAAAGTTAAAAAGCTGAAAGCTTTTCTAGAAAAAAGAACTTGGAGTTATTGTAACACATTTCTTTTACACATTGCTATTGTGTTCAGTGGAAACAATGAGTTGTTGTATGATGTTCGTCCTTCGTAGTCAAAGATGACCATGACATCTAGTCTGTTATTTGGCTGCTGCGGTGTACCCGGAGGTAACTGGTGAGTCCGATCCGGGCGCGAAATCCCCTTCCACAGTTTGGGCAGAAGTGGGTGTATGTTAAGCGGTCGGTGCTGGTGGCTCTTGCCTTGCGTGCTGCACGTTTCTGCTCTACATGGAGGGACCTGTGCTCCTCTGCTGTGTGAGCTCCTTCTGTGATGAGATGGCGGCAGGAGGGTCTGTTTGAAGCAGCTGACTCCCAGGACACTGTGTTGATGGAGAAGTCTTTTAGGGAGACCTTCAGGCTATCCTTGAAGCGTTTTCTCTGCCCTCCGACTTTGCTTTTGCCTTCACAGAGTTCCCCGTAGAAGAGCTATTTCGGTATGCGGTTGTCTGGCATCCGGGAGACGTGGCCTGCCCATCTCAGCTGGGCCTTGCGCATGGTAGTGATGATGCTGGGGAGGTTTGCCTGCTTTAGGATTTCTGTGTTGGGAACTTTGTCCTGCCAGCGGATGTGGAGAAGGTTTCGAAGGCATCTGAGATGAAACTGGTTGAGCTGTTTTTCATGGCGTCTGTATGGTGTCCAGGGCGAGAAAGTTCCCTAGCCAATAGTGCAGTACGTCTCTCGGGCCTGTCCGCTTTGGGATTGTCCAGCAGTGTTCTGACGTTCCATGATGCCAAAGAGAGCACCTTTGTCTTCTTCTTTCTTGAGTTTTGACCGCTGAGGGGGATCCCCGTCAGTCGCGGTATGCTGACCAGGGTGTAGTAAAGCAGGCTATTTTTAGGGCACCTTTTCTAGCCCTGACTTCATGCTGTGGAGGCGAGCAGAGCGATCCTAAAGAGGGTTGCTCGGTCACTCAGGAGGCTGCCGAACTCCACTGCTGCCTTGGTCTAATGAAGAGCGACTACTTGTCCAGAGCAGCCTGTGTGTAGGGTCACGACTACAGCTCCCAGTGTATCCTCACCTACTGCTTCGCCACTTCCCCATCGCCAAAGGACTTAAGGGTTGACAAGATGGTGATGTCATGACTTGCACATGACTTGCATTACAGTGAAGGAGACTTGCGCAGGATCAGCCTCACTCTCTTGTCATGATACGCCGGGTCCAGTGGCAAGACAAAGTCAAGACGGCTGGGGACGGACCAGGATGCAGGAGCTGCCGGAAGGTGACACTGTGTGCCATTCGACCGCCTTAGGGGCTCCACTTCTGATTTACTGTCGGGGTTTACTCCCTTAGCCTTTTCCTCTCCCGAGGTGCCTACAAGGTAGTAGAGCTATTTTGCCCATAGCTGGGGGTAGCTACCCCCAGCTAGATGGCCGTTGGCTCACAGAGGAGCTCCTCCGCCTTTTGACAGGTCTTGTTTTTAGTCCTGCTGGGTGACCGAGCCACCCTCCTCATCTACACTGGAGTAAGATGGGGGAGCCGGTTGAGTCGCCGACCACCCGACCCGCGACAGGTAGTACTGAGTTACGTGGTACCAGTAGCAGTCTAGAGACTAACCGACCTGACCTGTATAAAAGGTGTAGAAAACGTGAAAAGGGCATTGTCTAACAACTGCTGCTCAAGGCAGGAAGATTTCAAAACGGCACTTAGGCCGCAAGAAAGTTTAACTTTGAGTTAGCTTGCTCGAATACAAATTCTTAACTGACAAGTTTAAAAATCTGCAAATTCATTAAAGAAAAACTAGTATCTTCAAGCAGAACAAACGCACCCACAGAAAAAAAAATTAACTGTTAGGAGGCAGTTTAGTTTGATATTATTTACGAATGTGGGATCATAATGCCCTAAATGTAAGGCAATGCCTTACAGTTTGAATCCCGGATCCATGATGTGAGCTCCGGATCCCAGGATTTAAGATTCCATTAGATTCCGGATTAATTCCAAAAGGTCTATTTTCCGGGATTCCTAAACCTGGATTCTGGATTCCTGAAAAAGTGGGATCAAGGATTACGGATTTCACAAGCTATAGTTTTGCGATTGCAGATTGACGAGTAAATGTTTCCTGGAGTCAGTCCGAAATCCGGAATACCTTCCACGGGGTGAATCTTACAATACAATAAAATCAGTCACGGACCAATCAGAACCAAGACTCTTGTGTGCAAAGCTTCCACGTGTACACCAATGGATCGTCTACTAAGCCACAATAATTCCTCTCAATTGTAGTAACAGCGCTATGAATAGTGTTAAAACTCCAGATAATCAAACAGTAAAGAAAATGCAGTCGCAGCCTGGAAACTAATCCGATTATAATGATCCAGAATTGATAGCACGAGATGTCCCGTTCGGTGAAGTTATATCGGGTGACCCCTTCTTGTAGTACAGTTTTTCTAAATTCCACTAATAGCGAGATATTTACCGGCAAAGTGCCAACGAGCAAGTTAATGTTTACTGCTAGGAGTGAATCCAATATGTTTGCCACTCTTCTAAAAAGCTTGTAATTTCTTCATATACTGAAACCAATCGTTTTGAAAACGTCATGCTTCTGTTTCTACGTAATGTAAAAATAAAAACTAAACTAGTGTAATATTGTTTTTTGTTACATTTACTTCTGTAACTAAATGAAACCAAACGCCTCTTGCTAGTCGGCAAAACCTTGACGTTTTAACGTTTAACACATGTAACCAAGATCGCGTGATTTTATATCTGTTTCGTGACTGGAAACATTGTGCACATTACATTACATTTTGCCCGGCTCGCTCGAAGTTTTTTCAGTATACTGAAATACGTCCCACGGCTCTCGCTATGGCTCTGACGCCTCACCAGCTAGCATACTCAAGTCCATCGCTCGGCTAGCTTGTTGACAAAAATGGAGCAAATATAAATATATATTAAGATAAATAAATATATAAATAAATAAATAAATAAGTTGTTTTCTTGAAAGTTCTTGTGGGTGAAATCCATGATTCATAACTGAAACTCGCACTTTAAAATCCAACGTTTGGTTTTATTGGATTGCATTTCTCTGCTGGTATTGCCATCTGCTAGTACCGTACAAGCACTGACACGTCTCGTAAAGAATTTGGGGTATATAGCTTATAAACTCATTTGCTAACCCTTTAATGTTCCCCTGATACTTTCTTCTGGTATTATCTGCTTTTTTCATTAAATCATCGTGCACAAAAATTTCAGCGCTTTTGTAGCTGATATCATAGTCACGAAACCTAAACCTAAAACTCTACTTTGCAAGACACGACTGTGCTACATAATAAGTTTATTAAGGTAAGCTCTACAGTACTAGTTTTCAGTCTTTAAATGTCTCTTCTTCCTAACTAATAAAATAGTGGTGTTTTAGAGGTCAAATCGACGTGGCATCTGCCTCACCAAAAGCAAAACTTGTAATCAAGCAAGACTAAATTTTTTAAAAATTTTGCTCTTGTCCTAGATCTTTAAACTGAAACTGTTTATTTACAAAAAAATCAGCTAATATTGGCTTTGAGGTTATAAACAAAAATCACATTATGCTATTTTAAAATTTAAATGAACAGTGAAGATTCGCCGATTGAAAAAAGATTAGAAGTGAACTGATATGCTATTAAGAAATGAAAATAAAAACTTGTTGGAATATGCATTTAGTTAGTTTTCCAGCCACGTCAGTATTTGATAACTTACGAAGAGTTTGACATATTGTAACCTTTAAAACAAATTTTTTTACCTTTTATAATTGAAACTGGTTGATCCAAATGAATTGACCTCATTCATTCCTATTTTTTGATAGTCATCAAAAATTGTTCTATATGAAGGTTAAAACAACTCCATACCTCGTTTAAAACGTGACAAATCTCTTACGGATCTGCAACTGTTGAGAGAAATCTTTCGAGTGCTTACATATTTGACTTCCATGTAATGATTGAAAAGTTGAAGTAATCCGAATGAAAATCTTATAGAAAGGAAACCCTAAAAAGTATCTAATTAAGCTATAAAATTTTAGAAAAGCAGGTCACTTGTCTGTTTAATCTCTCTGGCTAAAATTTATTTTTTACTTTAGTCCTGAAGGTCGAAGGTCTGTCAAAGTAAATCAACATCTGGTAATGCTGTAATGTTGTATAAAAATTGTATAACTGATATATAGGAAGCTAACTACCTTATTGTTAGTTTTTTTATTATGAAACTTAACTGAACCTAGCGTATTTTTTCAACATCTTAATAATGTCTTGACTTATATTGTTTTTAGGCAAGGAATTGTCTTACATACAATTTTTTGAGCTGCTCAATATATTTATCATAATTTTTCATTTTGTGTTTTACTTGAAATGACCTTGAAGATACCTAAATGCCTAATGTTTTATCACTCAATATTTAACTTTCCGTAAAATAGCGCATAACGAATTTGAACATAACCTGTTTTTTAAAAGAAGCAAAATAAACGGTCAGGCTTTCCAGTAAGTAACCAGTTTAAAAACATATTACATTTTTTAACGTTTACAATAAGAATAAGATGAGTTATCTACTTGTCCACCTTTCTCATTTCGGCCCTAAGGTAGGTTTTGCCTTCAGGGCGAAGGTATTGTCTCGCGTGCGGGCGGTTATCACAATTGTTCTGGAGCATAGTTTAACAATTTGTCTACTACGTGAACTGCTGATGACAAAGATATTTCAGAAGATTTGTTAACAAATGTTTGTGTTATTTAGGCAAAGAGGCTATACTTAAAGTTTTTTTTATGATACGAATTTCTTTAGAGCCATAAGGCAAAAATATCACTTAAAACATTTTCTTTATAAAGAAATTCCAGCATATTTGTTTCATTCATTTACTGTAAGTGCTACTTAATGTTTTTTCTTTTTATAAAAGTGGAATACTAGTTATATCTTATTGTACTGCCTACAGCCGAAAGGTTAAAAAACAGCAACACTGCCTGTATCTATTTGGCAGTTCGTAAAGTTCGTCTATGTTATATATATGATCATTATTGTTAATCCCTATTAGTTATAATGCCCAAAATGCGTTGCCGGCAATCCTTTGTTTTGTGCTATATAATGTGAATTAATGCTCTTAATACTGCAAATAAGCTTTCAGTGTTAAAAGATGTCTGCCAGAAATGTAATGTTTTTTACATATTTTCTTCTAAAACTAAAATAAGATCGTTTGCTATTTGGTTTTAAGGAATGCTTAAATCCCTAAACAACTATGTATATACAATTTTTCTACCTCTGATATTTTCAAACGTCTGGTTTCAAACTTAAGTCTTAACTTTGGCCGGTTTTTCCCGGCCTGTTCGTTTATGTAAAATGACTCAATTTTCATGATGTTGTTCGCTTACTTCATTTCATTCACACATTGAAACTGATATTTTTCTCCTTGGATCTAGATCGGGTGCTCAATGTCACCCGTACCAAGTATACATGATTTCTAAACGTACCAGTACTTGTAAAACTGATTTACAAAAATCTGCACATCTTAATGATCTTAGAAGTACATGTAGTGTCTATTATTTTTACTTATTGTGTCATTATTCTCTGGTAACAATAAACAAGGTTGAAGTATACCTAATTTGGGGGACATTTATTCTAAACTGACCTAAATGAGAGTGTATACAGATTGATATGCTAGTCATTTGGTTTATTACCTCTATAAATAGAAATTTGTGGCA
Organism: Zoanthus solanderi; assembly: GCA_024336925.2. Lineage (NCBI taxonomy): Eukaryota > Metazoa > Cnidaria > Anthozoa > Zoantharia > Zoanthidae > Zoanthus > Zoanthus solanderi. The sequence goes on from JANCMA020385844.1 coordinate 10,650, forward strand.
AGTGATTAAGTTTTAACTTTTCATTATTGTGCTAAAGTAAAAGGAAGCCAGAGGAAAGTAACCGCCTAATCATAAGGCAACTATTGCACTAACTCAAGATGCCGGATTTGATTAGGCAGAGCAAAAACAAAGGTGATAAAGTATGTTGTTTCTCGATATCTTTTTCTAATGGTAGTTAGAAACTCTTAAAAGTGCGCGAAATTTGGAATTGAAAAAAGGGCGGTTTTCAAATCATAAACGTGATCTCAAAATTGTGCGCACTAGCTTGATTTTAAATGCAATAAATTGTGCATCAGTTTTTCCGATCTGTCACTTGGCTGTTGCAACGTTTTCTGGTTTGTAGTTGGTTGTTCAACTGAACATTGCATCTATTAGATTGACAATAGCTAGGATCGAGAGGAGGAAGAGACTAATACGCGAATCTAGGTTTAAGTACATACATTAGCTGTCTAACAGATTGTAAGGGAGCAAGTTTGATGTCCACGTACAAAACTCAATAGCATAACTTGCGTCATCCGTATGAGATAAAATTGGATCAGTATAAACAAATGAAAGAAGCACGGAATCTCTCATCAATACTCTATGAAACTTTACATTGATCATATTTAACATATGTCAGTTTTCTGCTAATGCATAACGCGACGGTTATTTTAAATAAAGTATGAACACA
>JANCMA020385952.1:0-11317 GCA_024336925.2 Zoanthus solanderi
ATCACAAATAGACCTCTAGTAGAGTAGCCAATCAGAATGCAGGATGCATGTTAGACCGTTAGTAGGTTTATACTAAATAGTATTATATCATAAGAATGAATATTAGTAGCGCACCTAGATTGTTCTTTGTAGTCTGATGTTTCATTGACTGATTGATTAGTATCGCCTAATTCGACCTCGCTGCGACAGCAGTTACGCTTGAGCGACCATTGGGAAACGGATGAATGATGGTTGCCAAATCGAGAGGATCCCACGGAATCGGTTTAATGAACAGTTTGCTAATACATAATACTAAATACAATAGCGCACTGTTTAGTTAGACTCAGCCAAACGCAATATTGCAGCCAATCAGACGGCCAGGAAAGCAGTTGCATATTCTGCGGAATGGAACGGGTCACATATGCAAAGCCGGAGTAGTATTCCTGCTGCTTTATTCCGGCCATGATGTGCGCGCGCGTGCTATTTCCCGCCAATGGTTGTATGTACGTGCGTACGGCAAACAAGCTAAAAGGTTGCTCGATAATTGGATAAAATTTTAAAGTATGAAACAAGAGAATGAAGGATTGCCCAATTTTTTTTTCGAAATGGATTTTTATACATGTGGCAGAACCAGCAATTTAGCCCATACCTGTCGACTCTTCCGGATAAACCGGGAGTCTCCAGGTTTTACAGCAAATCTTCCGGTCTCCATGCTAAGTGCTGAAACCTCCCGAATAATTACTTTTCTTCTCTAAAAATATTGTATTATTGCCTTAAATCTTCATCAACCCTGCATAGGCAGCGCAGCGGTAAAAATCGTTCGAAAAGCAACAACTTTCCAATTACGACAGGATCTCGAATCAAGAGGCAGGACTATTGATAATTACCGGAAATTTTTACATCCCATACAGCAACAAGAAAACCCGATTTGGGAGGAATTTTATAATGTTTTCTGTAGCAAAACTAGAAATGCCCCTTCTCAACGTCCAGGAAAATGGCCGAAAACAAACTATTTTGTCTTCGTTTTTTGCACAGAAAAAAATGTTTCAGAAACAAAAAGGTTACAATCACAATAATGTTTAATGCAAATACTTAGTTCTGATTTGCAACAAACCTTCCTTCACCTGCTGTTGGCCGACCTACAGCCATTTCAATGGGACAAGTTTTGTGCATCAGTAGTTATATACAAGTTTGACTGTATAATATTCTATTCTTTTCTATCATAATTTGTTCTATCATATTGTATTCGGATTCCGATTGGAATAATTCCATTTGATTCTACTTTATTCTATTCTATTCAACAGGGAATATGTGGAGCTCGTTTAAGAGTATTGGGGAGGGGGAAGGGGAGCAAACTAACATAGAGTAGATTCGGAGGGTCAGATAAAAAGTGGGATTATCCTCTCCAGCTACTCTGTAATTTTCTATTCTAGAAAAAATTTGCATGCAGTAGAATAGAATAAGGTAGATTATAATAGGATAGTTAAGCAATCAAACATACTTTTCTATGGGTTTACCGGCATGATAAACCACGCGGTATGTTGACCAAACTTAACAAAAGCTGTAAGTTTGACCAATCACAATGCACGTACAAAAATGGGCTTTCAGAATAGATATCAAAGGATGCCCTGAAAAAAGATTTATATATAACACTTTAAAGCAATATATATAGCAATTTAAAACAAATCAGTGAATTACAATACAACAAATGTTTGTTTTATTGTATTCTGAGCGGTCATTTTTGGTATAGTCTACGCAATTTTTCAGTAACATGAAGGGCTTGAAAAAATAACTTCTCTCTTGAATTAATTTTCATAACAGGGAATTATTTCGATATTTTACTTTCCATATCAAAACTTTACTTTCCAAAAATACTTCAAAACTCAAAATTTGTTGACCATGCACCAACAATCAAAGGAAATAAAAATAACTTGTAAAAGTTCAACAATTAGTAGAAAATGTTTTACCTTTAATTCTACATTACCTAGTCTTTGAAATATGGAGCAGGCGTGTAGCACAGTTGGTAAGTGTGATGCCTTCTATGCTGGAGGTCCCCAGTTCGATTCTCAGTGACTCCAACGTCTGTTCCTACTTTTCTCTGATCTGTGTAGCTGTAGCTTTAAAAACCCGTAAAATGGAGCACTGACAGAGAGAGAGGGTAAAGGGCGCACCGTCGGCTTCCATTGATAACAGTTCTATGAACTGACGGAACTACCGACGTTAAATAAAGAACCTTTACCCTTACCTTTTATGGTCGCCTTGGTCTTAGTATAGAAGAATAAATTTTTGAGACTTAAAAAAAACATGTCTTTTTACTGGTAGTAAAAAGTCTTTCCAATACCTAGAATGTTGTTTTCACATTGGGCAGCATTATCAAACTTCATATATTTTTTCTTTCCCAAGAAGCATATTTTACTTTCTGGTACAAATCAAGTGTTAGTGTCAAGCTTTGACATGAAACGACAAACTATTTACATAAAAGAGTGTGATGTAGTGTTTTAACTATCATGACAAAAGTAGGACTTATTTGGGGAGGCACAGTATACGTACAAACCAGTGCAAACACAGTAAGTTTACGAACTCTCCCAAAGCCCCCAAACGCACATTTGCTTAAGCGCGGCTACAAAGCCCGAAAAAAAAAACAACGGTTTGTAGCAAATGGTATAGCGTGAAAAGCAAGTTCGCTCTCTTTTGACGAGAAAATGAGCTCTCCTGTTCTCCGGGTTTAGTTGTTGGAGACCAGATGAAAGTTTTCGGTTAGAGTATTTATTAATCTATGGGCAGGCGTGATTTTGTGGCGATGTGGCAGTCAGAAGAGAACTAATCGTGCTTTTTGTGTAACTGATCCACATCTGGACCCGAAACCATTTAAACATACAACCGAAACTAAAGGAGACAACAATTAAGATAAAAAAGTTTTATTTTTTATTTTTTGTTAAAATAGAAAAACAATATATAATCTCAAAAGCGTTATTTATCTCATAGTCCTTACAAATCACTATTGCTGGTTTTCACCTGACGTCATGGCGGCCATGTTGGTGTACTCCTAACAAAAGAATTTTGATTATTTCTTTTTGTTTGGGACACCAAGATGGCCGCTGTGTCTATTGTCTTTTGTGTCTCTTGGGATTGTGTAAAAACCAAGAATTGTAATGGCGATTCAATAAATGAACTAACACTAAGCTTGGGTTGCCCGTAGCCTTACCGTACGCTCCCGAAAGTTTGTTGTGGACTGTGGGTAAAGTTGCATGTTGCTGCAAATAGCGGTTTTAAATTTCTATCGTTTTATTAGGTTTATGATTCAAGATTTTTGTTATCAGTGATTCACATATACAGAATGTTGTGTTTCATAAGAAAACTTAGACTACCTTGATTGTTTTCTTTGGCGCCGAACACATTCAAATGATAATGGCCTTTTTTTGGAAGGCCGCAGGTAATCATGGTCTTGTTTTGACCCAACTCCGAAATCAAAACACAAGAGTTTGGCTGTTGAGTATTTCCATCGTCGTAAAGCCAAGCTTTTATCCTCACTTGCGTAGGGTTGTCAAGAACAATAACCGCTTCGCCATCTTCGATCAAGATACTTTCAAAGGAACTTTCAAGTTTTAGTCCCCAGGCTACAAAATCATCGCTGAGCTGAGCGAAACCTGGGTGTTTGACAGCGCTTTGTGATTCGACAAAAAAGGAAAAGACAAAGTCCCATCGTGATTCTAGATTTGATCGTGCAAACACGTTAAGTTTGAAAATGCCAGGTGTCGGTGTGTGAGCAAAAATTGTTTTGGTTGAATCATCATGGTCCTCCACAAAACACAATTCGTGATTTAAGTCTTTGTTGTGTTGATTGAGACGGGCAAGAAATGCGACATTACTCTGCACCCTCACTTTCACTTTCACCCGTCCATCTTCAGTGAGAATGTTTTCAATCTGGTCTTTTATCTCAAGCCCTAGTGCTTTGAAGATTTTAGATACAGTAACGAAACCGGCGTTAACTCCAACTCCACGGCTCGATTTGATTTTATAACTGCACAGGTATTCTTGCTTACCCCCAGGCTCTTTAGTTCCCATGATCACTAACTTATAAAGGCCTGGGTCTGGTGTGTGAACAAGAATCTCACTTTTGTCTTTACTTTTTTGAACAAAGCACAGATGATTACCAAGATTTGTTTCGGGTTCAAAAAGTTTAAGATAGCCCCTAATATTTATATCACCGGGAGTTCTGAGTTTTATTGAAACACGTCCGTCTTCAGTGAAAACGTTCTGAAGTGTATCTTCTAGTTCAAGGTTCCACGAGGAAAATGTTTGTGACAAGTAAGGGAACCCGGCTATCGGAGTCACCCCCCGTGAGGAGTGTATGAAGTACGTGCACAACCAAAGCGAGCTCCCGGGCACAAACTTTTTGGCAAAAATATTGAGTTTATATTCTCCTGGTTCTGGAAGATGAACTCTGAGGAGGAAACCGCTTTCTTGTTTGAATCCAAGACATAAACAGTGCTCTTGTTTGAGTTCCTCTGTTTTAGACTTCAACTTAATCAACGAGCCAGTTACGTGGGAAAATCGGCTGTTATAGCAACGCAGAGAAATGGCAGCCTTTCCGGTGTTCGTCATAATGTTTTCCAAGGGGCTCTCCAGCTCGAAGCCATTGGTATGTAACTCCTGATTAATCAAGGGAAATCCCCCTTTAGCTTCTCCGATCCCTTTAGAAGTATTGAAAATGTAGCGAATTCCAAACTTCCATTTACCTTCAACAAGGACGGAAAATTCCACTTTGTACTCGTCGGGTCGAGGGAACTGCACCGTCGCGGTTAGCTGGTTTATAGCAGATGGCCGTATTTGGACAAAGTTTCTTGGCTCTACTTTCTCCCCAGACCCAAAATGTTTGAGCTGTCCCATAATCACAGTTCTTTGAGGAGCGTAGAACTGAATCCTAGCGTGGTCCTCGTGTGTTTGATTGACGCAAATCGGATGGCTTACCACTTCGACTCCCATCGAAACGAAATCGGTGGACGGCACTACAAGTTTTTCAAAGTCTTCTTTAGAGATAGGTTTGTCCAATAGCTGGTGCTCTGCATGCAGAGGGAAGTGATCAGTGATCGCGTATTCTGGGTCCATGAGGAAATACGACAGGTTTGGGTCACGTACAAACATCAGGTCATCTCCCACGTGACCAGCACCCCACGTTACTTCACAAATGTACCATTTCCCGTTGGCCTTCAGTAGGTTCCACGCATGATTAGTTTTACCCTTCACGAATTTTTGCTTGGGATCATAACCGTAACCTTTTGCATATCCCACAACTGTTAGAGCCTCCAGCTCGGCTGCTTTGCATAATGCTTCAAATAGATTGGCATAGCCGCTGCACACACAAGTGCGATTTTTTAAAACACTTTCGGCATCGCAGTTCTTTTTACTTGCTTTGCCGAAAAATCCTTCGGTGTCGTAGGCAATGTTTAATGTCATCCATCTATAAATTGCGAGTGCCTTTTTCCTCTCGTCCGCCCAAGGTGTTGTGAGATATTCACTCAGAAGGTTTACAGTCGTCGTCTTCTGTTGGGGTGTTGTAAGCACGTGTTTGTCAATCTCACGCTCTATTCCAGATCGAGCTTCGAGTTTGCGCAGTCGAAGATTTGACAAAAATCGCCTGATTCTTGTTTGTATAAATATTAAAGTCTGCGGCGATATATCTTGCCACGTGTTGTCGATATCACCAATATCGTCATGGCACAATTGAACAATTGAAGGCTTAGCGAACATGCCATGTTTATGTCCACACTTGAAGTACTGGACACCTTGAAAAGAACCATCGTTTCCTTGCTCATGTTTACGGTCAAGCTCGATTCCTATCCAGTCTTCTTTGCTTCCGCCAACACCCGTTTGGCCAACAAACTTGACAGTCCCAATGTATCCACGGACATGAACTCTGTCCTCGAGTTTGAAGGTTTTTGTTTTACTTTTAGTTTTAGAAAGTTTTGTCACAGACTTTTTCCTGACGTTTCCGCTATAATTGATACTTTGAATAAGCTTGTTATTGTGATAGGTCGTCGAAGAACTGGTTGATTTTAACTTGGAAGAACCGCAGCCCATATTTTCCTAAACTAAACTAAACTAAACTTAATCGTTATTTCAAAATTAAGAAAGCATCAACTGTGCGGTGAGCCATGACGTTTGATAAATAAAACAAAATACATTTCGGTTGTTAGGGAAACATCAATTGCAAAATAAAAGACAATAATAAATTATTCACAAAAAACACTCATTATTGAAGCTCTAGCACTGTATATATTACAGAACAGTGACAATTTCGAATCTTGACACCTCAGCACTTGTTTTAAATATATCTGTAAACTACTGAACAATAAGAATTCTCGGTCAAACTAGCTAATTTATGCGGTGGAAAAGAATGAACTGTCAACTATCCACTTAGCCGACTCGCCAACATTCTTAAAAGTAAAAAGTATTCTCGGCCGAGTGAAACGTAGTAAGTTTATTTTCATTGTCTTTGCTTTTGTCATTAAAAATCAAACTTTTATTTCTTTAAGCCTTCTTTTAGTAAACTCACAAAACCTTTCCGGAAAGAGTACAAAGCACTAGTATAGTGACGCAAAATTTTCAAAGGATAGTAAATTATCTCTTATTCTTAATTTATTTATGAATTTATTACAAGCTGAGTTGAGCAAACCCATCTTGATAAACGTGTTTTTGTTGCTCGAGTTCTCAAGAAACAAGATGTTGAGTAACCTTACTTTTATTTTGTACAGATAGATGTTTTTCAGAAAGTTATTTTAATAATCAAAAGTAACAACTAACTTAGTTAAAAGCATAGCCTTGTTTGAGAATCAGTCAAACAACCTGTCCTAATGTACGCTTTCAAAATTATCTTTGTTCAGGGTCGTCGAGAACGCACCGAGATCCATAAAAAAAAACTGACTTATACAATTCAAAACTCCGCGTTGCACCAGTTCCAGAGCTCAACTGGTTAACATAGGTATCAGCGTGTTAAACAGAACGTACAAGGACACCAAAGGCCGTTATAGTTGGTTTTTAGCTATTAAATAAAATACATGGCAGTTAAAAACAAAATGAGAACATCTGGAGCCTCAAAATCCTGGAAATAACGAAGTCTGAGTCTGAGCAAAATTTACTGGTTCTTAATAAAAAAATGTGTAGTTTTGATATGATACCACTCTAAAACAATATATATATTTATATATATAATAATGCTTTTGAGTACTCTAGGGTTGGGTGGAAAGCTTCCAAGTGAAACGTTCACTTATTTGCATTATGCAGTGCTCACTGCTCGTAACCGTACTCGTGTGGCCACGGTTCACGAGCTGCTATAATGGCAATGCCATTATGGTGTTGATTTTATCTCAACGTTTGAGAGAGTTCGATAAGTTTTCGAGAAATACTTTCGGTGCACTTAATGAAAACGGAAGACCTAACCGGTACAAAACCTCTGTCCGTTTTTGTTGTAAACTCGCACATCAGTGAAGAACGGGGTCAAACAGATTTCTTGTAATTCCCTTTTTGAAGCTCAAAATATCGACTGTTGCCGTTCATAGATACGTCTCCCTCGGGACTTTAAAACTAACACCCAAAACTCCATGCTTATTTTTGAATTGTTTTTGTTTTAATGAGAAGCCAATTTGATAAATATCTCTCGTTATAAAACAATTTCTGAGAAAACAATTACAAAGAAAAAGATTCAGCAATCAACGGTAACATTTACTATCGGTAGTAAAATGTTTACTTCTTTCTTTGTAAAACACCTCTGAATGAAAACATTGAATGACTTTTCATGTTTATGTATGACTATATACCATAAAAAGTTTAGACTTTACTTTGCTTCATGATTCTATTGAAATTTTGCTTGAATTCTGAGAACGGCTGTGAAACCAGAAAATCAGGTTTACTGTTTCCGGTTACGAGAAAAACTTATATAATGTGCTTCAAACAAAACACTGACCAACGCAAAGATACACAATTTAACATAAACAGTATTTAGAAAAATCAGGCCCAATATTTTAGTTTTGCTTTGCTGTGAAAAGTATGGAAGTAGATATATTTAATAACAGTATGTTTCATGTGTGGCCGCCAAAAAGCAGGCTTCAAGTCCGAACAACCATCGTCTTTGAAACCACAGCCTGATAAACAATGATTTGTTTCCTTTTTTGCTTATGTAAATGCTCAATAAACGATTTTTTTTTTAGTTTTAACGTAAAGAACACTGGACAATTCTGAGCCAAACTCTTCTCAAATTGAACGGGAGTCAGTTCATCTCAGTATCATATATGGCATTAAAAAGTTTCAACAATATTTAAATTTAATCGGGAGAAATTTCGAATTACTAACTGACCACAAGCCCCGTATAACACCTTTAGGAGAGAAAATACCTGTACACAGTTTGCTTCGATGAGAATTAAAAAGTGCCAAAGCCAACCCCAACCCTCCCTCCCACCGTCCCCTTCCTTTAGCTCTATTGAATATATTTCAGGAAAGGCTAATAGTAATAGTAATACATACTTTGATCATTTATCCCTGAACCCAGCTCAAGCAAGACTGTTCAGTGAGGAACAGATTATATTTGTAAATTGTATTTAATTTGGAAATTCCTCTATGCTTATTCTAAGATGCTTATCACATAGAGAACTGAGAAAGAATTCTATTTGCAGCCTCGTTTTCTATACACAAAAAAGGCTGGTCGGGAAAATTTGAACCGAAAATCCTCTAGCTCTTACATTATCAAACGGTTAGGTTCCAAGTGTCGTCTCAAGAAAAAGTCATTTTGTTGCATGTGGGACACTCGGGTAGTAATCCCCGATTCTCTCGAGTCCGTTTTACTTATATAATGACTTGCATGCTGAGCAACAAGGAACTGCTAAAATGAAACGTTAAGCACAACGCTACATGTGGTGGCCAAACTGGACCAACCTCTATGCTTTTTTACTTTCATCAGCGCCATACTCCAAGTGGATGGTTATTAAAAGTCGTCCTCCTTTGTCTCTCGAACAACCGGAGTCTGCCTTTTTACGACTTCCTATTGAGTATACGCTAAGATATTTATTTAGCACGAGTAGTCGATAAAGTAGCTGTCAAGAAGTCTTTTTGTTTCATAAATCTAAATCTTTACGAGCCAAGTGGCCCCGATGGAGCCGGCGTTTATCTCCGGTTTCTGTACTCCCTTTTTCATGAGAATCATACTTTTTTCCCCCCCGAGCCTCGTGATTCTTAAAATGTTGACATTTTGAGCTTTATATAATTCTTAAATAATAGTTTTAAAATAGGTCCTCATTTTGTCGATGCAGTGAAACCAGACTGGTCGAGTGATCGAGCCCAGTATGATTCTTAAAAAAGTCTTAAAATTTCCAAAATCCGAGCCTCATGATTTTAAATAAACTGGATTCTTATAAAAAAAAACAGTGTGTAGTATTAAGCAGATGAGAATCTTTGACTCCCCCTGGACGGGACACTAATCCATCGCAGGCTAACTCCCGGTAGACGCTAGTACTCATTTACCTACCCCGAAGGATGGAAAGCTGAGTTAGCTTAGGCGGGAAAGAAGGTTACACAAATATTTGAATTTCGGCAAAGCCGAGGATTGACTGGGGACCATGTGGCTAGAAGGCAGAGATCTTAACAACTGCGCTATATAACCTGTTTCTACATACTCAGCAAAAATGTCTAGTTTGTAAGCTGCTGGTATCCGTTACTGGCCTTCAAGAGCAAACGAACTGTCGTTTCTCATTGTAACAATAAACACAAGCTTGGACCGAGTTCAGCAGCTTGCTCGGTTACAACCAGTAATTGGATAATGGAGACCGCTGGTTGAAACATAGCAGGCACACGGTCACTTCTCCTGTGGCTGTTCGGATATTCTCAATTGGTTGCTCGAGCTCAAAGCCAAGTTCATGAAACTTTTCACTAAGAAAAAGAAACCCATCACTGTTTTCTCCATTTCTTTGATTAACATGAACCTGAAATGTTTCCTGAAAACCAGTCCTCGTCGAGTTTGATTAACACCTCAAGTTTTTACAACCCTACAAAGGGGAAATGAACACGTAGTTTTTGCTGATCGACGCCACATGCTCTGAACTGAATCCGATTCCTCGACCAAAGTTAAACTTTTTCTTTGCTTTTTAAATGGGCAGCAAGTAAACATTTGCTGGGAGAATAGAATAAGATTTGTATGAAATGATCCTGAACGGAAATTTCGCGCTCCTTGTGACTTAATGGCTATATTCCAGCCCCGTTAAAGTAAACAGTCCGTACAGCAAATCCTTCAAAGTTTTTTGGGAGAACTGGGTTGCTGAGTAGCTGCCAGCGTTCTTCAAGAGGAAAGTGATCTTTGATAGTTTTTTCGGGCTCAACTAGGTCATAACGTGAAGATATATCACGCGAGCTGGAATGTGCAATCGTCCAATCCGACGTAACCAATACCCAAAGTCACGGCACATATGTACCACATTTGTTGTTAACACGGATTAGATTCCAGTACTGGAGATCTTCGAATGCCAAATGTTTAGTTGGTTCGAGCAGCTCTTCGAGTGTATCTGGATACAATGATGTATTCTAGATTTGAGCAGCAGCAGAGACTCAAAGTGTTTTTAAAATTCAAAACTTAAAGCTATGCAGAGAAAAATATTTTAATTTTCAGCAAAGGCTTTGCATCTCTCCTCACACCAACGTCCTGTCAAATATTTTGCCAACTGCTGCGTGTTCTGAAAGCTATCTCTGCTGGTGTACGAAACATGTGTGCACTGACGGCTTTTTCCGGACGTGAAGACATCTTACGTAAACACCTACAAGCTAAATAGCAACTAAGCGCATATTTGGGAAAACTCAATCGTTGAAGGCAAAAGTTCAACTCTTTCTGATATGCTCTCAAGCCACACTTCTGTTTACAACAAAATAGCTCGTTTTTCCGATTGAGCCATTGTTCTACATTTCCCTAGTGTTCTAAAACGCCCAGAGTGTTTTATCACAGTCTAATACATGGCTTAGGTTTCTTTATTTGTTAAATATATAGAACTACATAGAACAACACCTGGCTTACAATAGGATCAAAAGATAGAGAATGAACATTTACAAATTCATAACCAATCAAAATCTCAAACATTAACTAACCTTGCTTGCTTCAACTCAGGCATTAAGAAACTCAACAAGCTTTCAGGCGGGCATGGTTGGCGCAGTTAGTAAGATCTCTGCCTCTCAACCACAAGGTCCCCGGTTCGATCCCGGCTCTGCCAAGATTTGAATCTTTGTGAGACCTTCTTTTCCGCCTAAGCTAACTCAGCTTTCCATCCTTCCGGGGTAGGTAAATGAGTACCAGCGTCTGCTGGGA
>JANCMA020386161.1:0-21221 GCA_024336925.2 Zoanthus solanderi
ACTCTTACTCTTATTCTTATGTTACTGTTACTCTTATGTTACTCTTACTCTTATTCTTATGTTACTCTTACTCTTATTCTTATGTTACTGTTACTCTTATGTTACTCTTACTCTTATTCTTATGTTACTCTTACTCTTATGTTACTCTTACTCTTATTCTTATGTTACTGTTACTCTTATGTTACTCTTACTCTTATTCTTATGTTACTGTTACTCTTATGTTACTCTTACTTTTATGTTACTCTTACTCTTATTCTTATGTTATTCTTACTCTTATTCTTATGTTACCCTTACTCTTATTCTTAGTCTTACTCTTATGTTACTCTCACTCGTACTGTTAAGTTACTCTTGCTCTTACTCTTATGATACTCTTACACTTACCCTTTACACTCTTACTTTAGTCAGTTACTCTTACTCTTTTCAGGCCAATATTATCCTGGAAACCTTAACCTTTTGTTTTTTTACCCCATATTAGTAACTGGGAGATTGATTAAATGAGGCAAAAAGTGTAAAGAAAGATTTGCTCATTTATGGTGATACGTTTGTTAAATTAAGCTATTGATAGGTTGGCAAGGAGCAAACAACTTGTGTTGAGCGTATCGCTAGCAACGGTCTTCCTCTTTACAACAATGATATTCTAGTATCCGTAGACGCCAGTTAATTTTGTGTCATCCCTCTCTCTATTATCAAGAAAGGTTTTTAGTGCAGATTATTCGCCGGTGATACAGGACTCTAATATACGTTTGTATGGGCTTGTGTAACTGCTGTAGGATTTAGTATACAGTGTCCGACAGAAATGGGATTTCAAACATTAGGTAGGTGTGAAAGGGTGTCGGTATCTGTCTTTTTGGACTAACCTTCTGGTTACATCATTTAAATCTATTGAATAATGTTTGTTAAGTACAGTTTTTATAGCTGGTATATGAAACGTTGCTTTTTTAGTAAAAAAGTTTATTAGAGTGAAATGTTTATTACCTCTCACAATATTTAACCATGAAGGAACTCACTCACCGCCTTTTCCAGTATGACAAACAAAGACAATCCACGCAACAACCAGACCAAAAGCAAAGCGCCTAAAAGTACCATATAGGATGTTTTCTGCTTTAGTGAAGGCTCTCCCATTCTTCTTGAAAGCGGGATAACGTCCGTATACCGTGAGGGCCAGCAGGATTAAAGCCACGCACCAAACCAACAGTAGAAATGGCTGCCATAAATTATTTAAATGTGAGAAAACACTCAACTCAAAACTGAAAGTTGTTGATTATTGCCATAATTAATATAGGAGCAGCTTTTCAAGTGATAACACTGTCGTGCGGAGGTTTGTTAAGTAACAAATCTTTTCTCACGCTTAGTGAATCTAAAAATAGTATGTTTGTTTTACTTTGTTGTTCTTATTCTCATGTCCAGGCATGTTGACATGGAACTTTCAAGTTTCTCACACTGATAACAAATTAGGTTTAAGTGCCTTTAACTTTAAAAGAACACATTGTTACAACACATGCAATCTAGTTGGATTCTTTCACTTTTAAAATACTCTTCTAAATCAATTTAGGGCAAACTTTTGTTATGAACTTAGAGAAGCACCTTGTCTAAAAACTTGAGAAAAAGAAATTTATTTTCCAGCAAAACTCTAAAACAGACTTTTTGCTTGGTCATGTTTCTCAAAACTCTGATTTCATAAACTCTTTTAAAAAGGGATACAAAACACCCTTATCTAAGTACACACCCTGTGTTGCACCGTTCTCTAATGCACTTTCTAGACACTGAAATAAATTGATTTAGATTTTACTGTGCACAGCATGTACAGAACTGTTCGATAGTCTTTATAGTTTTAGCATTCTAGCGACTATGAAAATTATACGAAAAGAATCCAAGAAAGATACACTTTTTGTAGATATGAAAATTGTGACCTTCCACGGGAAAACAAACATTAACAACTTTCTGTTTTTGCACGGAAACCCGTTTGCAGGTCGTTTGCAAGTCGTTTAAAATTTACACCCACTCGTGCGAACGACTTGCTCACTCGTTTAAAATCTCGACCCAATCGTGCGAACGACTTGCTCACCCGTTTAAAATTTAGTCCCACTCGTGCGAACGACTTGCTCACTCGTTTAAAATCTCGACCCACTCGTGCGAACGACTTGCTCACCCGTTTAAAAAATGGACCAGTGGAAGGTCACAATTATAGCTTTTCTAATAGTATATCAAAAAATTAGCTTCTACATGAAAACCGTTTTTAATGTCAACATTGTCTGCACATGACTGAAGATTATTTAGATTATGTTACTTGAAAAGTGCATAAAAAGAACTTGTAAACTTAGTCAAGTTAACAGAGGCACACATACACACAATCTCTCTAGGGTAGTCGCAAACACTGGCCAACAGTTAATAAAGTCATCGGTACAACTCAAAGCTGCTGAGTGAGTCGCTCTATCAGCCACGCCTCTAGATATCTAACACACTGCTGAAGAATCCAAGAAGGCTGTACAAGTTAATATATTTTATTAAACACGTTAGTTGAGGAGAAATACAAGCTATAAATTGATCATTTTCTTTAGTAAATCGAAACGTCGAGAGATAATTAAAAGGTTTAACTTACATGCGTTAGTTTTTGCAATTTAAATTACAAACAATATCGTTCTTATCAAAATTGATCAACCACAGCAGAAAGTAAACTTAAATGTCTTTTGAACAATCTACTTGCAAAGACATACACATTTTGAAAGCCTACGTTTACAAAAACATGCAAATCATGTAACTCATGATCAGTTACGGCGAAATCTAAAAGAACAGCTCAAAGTTCCTTTATTTGAAAAACAGTTTAAGCAAGAAGCCCTTTGACGGAACAAAAAAGAATATAATAATTTTATATCTTGTGCTTTGGCAATGGAACCTTAGTCTTACAACTCTTACGGGGACGATCAACCAAAATTTCAGCTTTGAATGTCCGATTGTATGAATTTAACAAAGTTACAACGGTAAAATATTCTCCTAGCTATTCTTGTCCCAGATATGTGTAATCAGTTTTTAAAGACATGTACAAAAAACAACATTTTTGATATCAAAGAGTTATGAAAGAGATATTAAAGTATCTATCACTTTATTAAATTTGTATTATTTTACTTCTGACATGTGTTACGATTGACTCAAAATTCTATACTAAGTAGGAACTTTCATTTGAGTTCTTTTATTTCCTCTTGTGCAGTGTCCAATGCTTTATATGTCCTTTGTTACGTATCTCATTTATCAAGACTTTCTTTGCAGTTCTATAAGATGAAGCGCATTCGCGCTCTTTCTGTCTCATTTGTAACCAGCTCGTTAGAAGCACGTGCGGTCTCTGCTCTGGTCGAGGCTGTGAATGCAAGTCGAGAACAAGCTACTCTACCGATGGAAGGCTAGAACGAGGACACTGCAGTGATTTTTTCTTACGACAAAATAAAACCTTTGTTACATTTTCATCAAAACCAAACTAAAATTAGAAAAAAACGTGGGGGAAGGGATAATTGTTGATCTTACTTTTGCAAAGCAAAAAAAGAAACGTAGAAAATGAAGATTTAGGGGAAAAAAATATATATAACTATCATAAGTGTCTAATACAGAGCTTAATATACCATTACCCAATTGTAAGCACACTGCAATCGAAAATGCAAACTACAGTTATGGAGAGATTTGAAAATATTTAACTAGAACCAAATGAAACTCGTGGCACTCCGTTAGGCTTTTTGTGTTTTGTTGTAAAATGATGCTGGATTTTCCGGGTCCTCGTAAACCAACGTTTGAGTGTCCCTGGCACGATGAGGACAAGACCCCGCGTGGGAATAGAGCTCAATTCTTTTGCTACAGACCTTAACGCAGATGCTGCATTAATAATGATATTTTTAATAACTGTTGGTTTCCTCTTGGCGCGATTCTCACTGAGTGGTTTACGCCTCTTAAAATATTTTCCAGGACACAAGGTTCTGTGGTGCTTTTACAGGTTTCAAGGTCAATGCCACATGTCTTTAGGTTGTTATTGAAGGTGTCCATGTACCCGAAAGCCTCAATCTACTTCGTTGTTTTTTTACTGCGGACCTTTTCCTGCCAGGGATTGGAAGCAGCGTTGCTGCAACTGTTCAAGAAGCTTAACATGGCCGGGGTAGGTTGTTCAAGTCTCACAGCCATACAAAAGCAAGATAAAAACCACTGCCTTATTCATACAAGTTAAATTTGGTACTCAGCCTCACGCCATTAATCACGAAGTTGTACTAATATCATCCCACAACTTTCATTTAATTTCCAAAGAAATTGTTCGCTCTCGCGATGCGTTGTGCAACCTCATCATCCGGCTAATGTTGCTGAGTTTGACATGAAACTTCCAAGATAAAAGAAACTCCCTACAGAACGTAGAGGAATATTGTTGATAGTGACGACAGAATTGTTGAAGCTCCTGTCAGGAGTCGTTTCAAACATGATTTTGGTCTTTTTTATATTAGTCGAATTTTTCTGACGTGACAATTAATGGTGTTGGTAGTTGGATTTCTTCCAAGAAGTGACAACAGTCGCAAAGTCGGAGTCGTCTGCATAAAACAGCATAACACTCACAAGCCATTATTAACTTCTTGAAGTGAAAAAGTACAACAGAAGACGTACATAAATTTTTCTTGATCGACGGAATTTTGACAAAGCAATAATAGTATTCAAACACGGATATCAAATAATGGTGGCGAAGATTAATGCAGCCTTCATCTGACACATTTTGAAAACTCACGCATAGTAAGCCAGACCTAGTCATTAGCTTCAGCTAAATTAGGTTTTATTTATTTAAGTATTTAAGACTTTATCCAGCAATAGCTGAATTTACACGAGCTTGGTGTAAGAGATTCCCCGCATTGTTTTCGTTTTCCTTTTTCGCTTTCGGTTTCGGTTTCGGTTTCACTGTAAATGTTTACCAGTCGGCAATGATTTGACCATTTGCTTTAGGCGGGCTTTTGACTAGAGAAGACGGTTGTGAAGAACGCGAGTTGTTTACAACTCAAAACTGAATGTATGACTGAGCCTCGCTGCTGTTTCGGTTTCTTTTCTAAATTAATTTAACATGTTTATCCCTATCAAACTCAGGCAGTTTATCAGCACCTCGATTCTCCTTACAAATCCCATACAAAATGATACATTTGGTAATGAGAATTAAGGTTTTCGTTGGTAAAATATTTTGGGACACATGTAAACCAAATTTATTATGCCAAACTGCATATATAAACAGAAGTGCGAGATTTAGTAGGAAGAATTTAGCTTTGTGGCATTTGACGTGTCTAAGGCTTAAAAAAGTTAAACCAATAAATCTGTCCGATACAGTCCTGAAAAGTGGTGTTTTGAATAGTTCTTTCTCTAATCATCTTCATAATCCAATGATTCATTCAAAATGCAAGATTTGCAAACATATTTAATCACACTGATGGGTGATTAAACATATAGTAACAGTATTACTTTCCGTAACTATCGACGTAACACGCTAGTGCATTACTGGTTTCTGCTAAAAGTCAGTTTTATTTAAAACGACACGCTTTAGTCGTTAAACACTTGATTACCTTTTTTCTCATTTGCTCTATCCACCAGTCTTGGACGCCTTCTTTTGCCGAAGACTTATCATGTTTTTGTAAACCCTTGTTTTCGCTGTTATTATCATTTTCTTTGTCTTTCATGCATGCCGTGAGTCCAGAATTAGGAGCATTCATTTTTCCATTTTTACCCTACAAGAGAAACAGAAAATTAGATAAAGTGCGCGCATCAACTTGCAAACCAAGCAGTTTTGCGGAAAACCAACAACAACAACAACAACAACAAATTTATTAGAAAGAAAAATACAATTCAAACCCATCTCTTGCAATTTACATTTCATAAACTGGTTCATTAAAACCAAAGCAGATTCTTAGTCTTCTTAGTTTGGTTATCGCGGAAATAGTTATTAACATTTTTTCTACTTTTGCTTTGAAGAAGGAAACATTACCAAAACTAGAAAACAAAAGAGTCTGAGTGGGAATAAAAACGAAATGCATGCATGTGGAAGCTTGGTTTGGTTGTGCCAAGCATACCTCAGGAAATGCGTGCGAAAAGAGGACCATAGAGATAATCGGATTCACTCGGGTATAGGTACAATGCAAGCAGCAAGAGCAACCGTTGACATCTCCCACATGCATGCAGTGGGGCTCAGCCTTAAAGCAGTCCTCTGAACTTCTGCTTGTAGCTGAAAAGCTGTACCGTGCTGACAAGTCCTAACAGGACGAAACAGCTGTCCACAATAGCTGTTGTAACTTGCACTGAAGTTACATGGGTGAAGCCTGTGGTGCGTTAGCCCGCATAGCAAGCGCAAAGGGAGAGGAGATGGGGCGCCGAGGTCGCGAGGGAATGAGAAGAGGAAAGGCACGCTTTTTAAAAAGTTTGAATTTTGGACGCTAAATTCCAATTTGTGGACCGCCAACCCCCATGGGACCTGATAAAATTTTCCGCATTCTGCGCAGCGTGACTCCTGTGTGACTGCAACCTTCGTAATCAAGACTAATTTCACACGAATCTTGCAAATTCGATCAAAAGCATTAAAGACCGCGGATACGATCTTACTCTTAAAGAAGAACAGAAACGTAGAATTAAGCAGCTGTTTAAAAAGAAAAACTTAATGGCAATATTTCCAATGGAATTTGGCAAGGCATGGTTTTTCAGATGCTGGCTGTTATGTCTAAAGTGCGAGGTGAAAATGGAGTTTTTCTTGTCGTTTTCCGCTGCATAGCATGATTGCAAACCAAGTACAAGAGGCGGACAAAATAGGTTTGACTGCGCGGGACTTGTCGTCATTGCTGGACAACCATAATTAGGTTTTACATACCTTCAAATACATTTTAAGGTTGTTATCAGAATTATATTTTTTTCGAGTGTAATTCACTCCGACGAAGGACTACATTCCGAAACGTCAAATTTAAAAAATTTTTATTTTCGATTCACTGTGGTGTAAAATTTAACTACTTGTAAAACTGTTTCTATAGAAACACCGACGCAGCATCATTTGTGACATTTAAAATTCCTCTCAATTTAATTTGATTTTCGAGAATTTTTGGAAATCAAGACAAGAATCAAAAGACAAGGTAAGATAATTTTGTTCGATTTCTCAATTGTAAACCTTCGAACTAAGTGTTCGACGAATCTTACATCAGCTTGCGGAATCAATTCGTTGAGTCATTAACAACCAGAATACAGCCAAGTGGAGGTAGCTTTATTTATTTTGCTTCTCTTTTACTTGCAATGTTTTACAATCTTTCTCTAAAATATCCTTTACCCAAACCCGAACTCCTAACCCTAAGGATTTTATAAAAAAGCGATAACTTTCCGCCTCAGCGCTCTGTTTAGATAATATCAGAGCGCCCCACCATCTGCAGCGACTGTGACTGGCCTAAACCCTAGACATAAGCAATAGCTACAATTAGGGAAAATTTATTTAAGCATTTAAGCATTCAGAATCAGAAGCATCGAAAAAATGGATGTTCTCAATCTTTGATATTAATTCGAACATAGGCAAGTCTTCCAATCCAGCATAAGCCAGTACACAATTAAACGTGGCAGTGCCCGAACGGACTAAATGCGGAACCAGATAGATCCGCCATAGCGATCAACAGAAAGTGGGTTGCCTTTTTAAAAGATGTCAGAAATAAAAGAGTGGCAGATGTAGGCAATAACTACATAATTGTGGTAGCAAGACTTTAGCTGAACTTAAGAAGGAAGCCAAAAATCATTCAAAGGAGAAAATATGACATTATTAAATTGAAGAGTTCTCAAGTCAGTCAACCGTTTAAGTTGAAGGTTTTTAACCGTTTTGAAGCACTAGCAGATAATGATGACGACCTAAATGAGTATTGGAAAGAAATATGAGATGATTTGGAGCAAACGTTTAAGGAAGTTCTGGGTTATCCGAGATAAAAAAAAGGAATGGATGAGTGAAGAATCATGGAAGAAGATAGGAGAAAGGAAAAAGATTCATGAAAAATGTGCTGAGCTGTCAAAATCGCGAGAAAGGAGACACTTACAAACAAAAAACAAGGAAGTAAAACGCAGTGTAAGGAAGGCCAAGCGAAAGTTTGGTGACCAAATGGCGAGAGGCTGAGACTGCAGCTCTAAATGAGGATAGATGAACCTTGTTCCTAATCATGAAGAAGTTAAGTAGACAAGTGTAGATAAGGAGTTTCGATGGGAAGCTTCTACCGACGTAGAAGGAACAGCGGGAGAGATGGGCTAAACATTTCAGCCAAGTTTTAAACAGAGGTGAACCCACTCATTCGCTTAAGATTGGTGTCGGTGTGCCATTGGATGCAGATGTGACGGAACTAGGGAAAGTAGAAATAGCACAGGCGATACGACGCAGAAGAATAACCAGTCACCTGGTTTGATAACTTACCAGCAGAGGTGTTTCAATTTCGTAACGATGAAGGGGTATATCATTTAGTATACTGCTTAAAAGGATCAGCGTCGAGAAAAAAGTGCCAGATGAATGGCTAAAGGACGTCATTGTACAGCTAATGAAGAAGGATGACTTGACGATCCGTGTCAATCGGAGAGGGATCACACTTTTGAATCTGGGTCGGAAGATTTTCATTAGGTGCCTGTTTAAAAGGCTGAGGGAGCCAGTTGAAAGGATTCTGGGAAAGTATCTCGCAGGTTTCTGAAATGGTCGTTCTTGCAAGAATCAGATTCTGGTGGTGAGGAAGTTGATCGAAGAGACAATCGAATGCTAGAAAGCTTTGAAAAGTCCTTTTGTGGCATCAAACAACGATGTCTGCTTTCTGCATGAAAAAGAAAAAATGTTGTGTCAAGTGTGACAATCAAAATAAGGTGCTGCTGAATGCCCATGAGTTATAGGAGGTCATAGATGTTATCTACCTAGGAAGTGTGACGGACACCTGTTGGTAATGTAGCAAGTCGTATATAGAGGGCTAGACATTTGTTTTGGAAATGTAAGCGCTGTCTGGAATTCAAGTTGTTTCAGATTACGACGGTTGATGCTGTTTGACAGTATCATTAAGTCAAAGCTCCTGTAACGATAACCACTAAGAAATGGCTCCAGGTGTTTAACAGCAGGTCAATATCTTTCAAATAACTTGCTTTACAGCAAAACTAGTCAAAAAGATATTGTGGTTGAGATTGTCGAATGGAACTGGCGATTGATTGGCCACATAGTAGGACGAGATGATGAACATATGACTAGGAAATCTTGGCGTTATCGAGGAAATGGGAGACGGAAGCGTGGGCCTCCACAAGAGACGTAGCTGTGCACCTAGACAATTTTGCGAGGGAGCGGAGAAAGATTTTAGAAACGCCCAAGATCGTGCGCATTGGAGACGCCTGTTGGACGAAGTTGTCTAGAACGGATCAACGCGTTTAAGCTAAGTCAAGTTAAGTCTTCTAACCTAGATTTAGCAATGTTATGGGAACATAAGCATAAGATATTATACAAGAGTTCATATAATATTTTTTTATCGAGCTCATGAAATGGAAATATTAATTTCATGCACAAAATCGTGGTTTAAAACATGTGTGTTGACACATATAGTATCAAATCTGCGTGTTTACTGACCCTTGAAACTTGTGACCTTGTGGTTTTTTAAACGCACAATTGCATGAAAAAGGCGCATGTAAAAACGAGTCTGTAATATCCAAAATAAAATGGACAACATGCTGGCCAACACTGGGACTTTAAAGTATTCCATTACAATTAAGCAGTTAAAATCAAGAGTGTTTAGGACTTTAGTTACTGTTTCTGAAATGGTTTAAGGGAAAGACAAAATATTGCCACATGCACTTGACACAATTTTTATTTTTACAAGCTCTTCAATGCATTTTTTAAGGTTATTTAATGCTTGAACGACCAAAGAAACTTGGATAAAGCTTTATTTTATTCTACTTTATTAACTTGTTTTACAACAATTTTATAAAATCAACTATAGTACAGTATGACAGCAAGAATATGCGGAAGTTATCCAATTTGATATTGCAGCCAGTTGATTACTTACACATATATTAAGTTGTCAGATGTAATTTTACTTCATCTATAGAAAATCAGAGAGCATAAGTTCCGTAACATTCGATATTTTATCCGGCAAATCCGTATTTTTTCTTCACAAGTAACCACATACACGCACAGTAGGCCTTTAGGTTTTGTACTATTGTCACAATTTATTGTTAATTTTTGGCATCGGAGTTAAAATATGCACTCAAATTTATACATCACTCATAAATCATAATTAAGACAGCAGCAGATACACGCTCGCGCTGCTTGCCTTATTATCTGATGCCTAGCATAAAAAATAAATCCATGGTATCTCATGGTGACATTTTATAGTTTACTAATAATTGAAATAACAATATTGTTCAGACATGACTTTGCGCAGGAAAAGCAGTTCTGAAAAACTTGACACTTGTTTATATTTTGCTGTTCAATTGAGTTTTTCATTGAGGTGTATATGACGTATTGCAGTGATAAGATTCAAGCTTGCTCGATACAACTGACAAATCCTTAAACTGATAGTTTGTATATTTTAACAAACCAAAAAAACTAGTCAAACTATCTCAAATCACACAATACGCATAGACATGTACACGATTAACTTTAAAATTCAAAATATTGGACTGCATGCTAACATTTGAAGGAGTAGTGGTTTAAAAGAGTATAAGTGAAGTTTCATTTGACGTCAGCCCTTGCTTAAAATTCATTACGCATCTCGTATAAACAAATAGCAAGTGGTTTGAGTAATTCTTAGAGATGATGAGAACCCATGAATGTTGTACCATGATGATTATCCTTTCGCTTTTGTCAATTTTGTTTTTTACCGAGGTTGTTTCTGCTAAATGTAAGTATTCAGTCATCTTTGATAAACTTATAAACTAACTCGGTAAACGCTAACTGTCATTTTTGAATTTTTGAAAGAAATTACAAAAACACTTTATTTCCAGTTTTCGTTCCAGTTATCAGACATCCGACTAATGGAAAGTCGTGTAAAAATATTTTTAATTTTTTGTTTTTTGTGAATAATGACCAAACTTATATCTAATCACTTTTCTTAAACCAAATTTTGAAAAGGACTTTATGAAAATAATTGACTGTAATACTTAGTTCCTTCCTTGAGTATAAATAATTATGGGATCGAAAAAAACAGTGACCTTTAATGATGATGAAAGAGTTTAGCGAGATCAACAAAGTCCATCCAGATTACACTGCTTCTGTCCATTCCTATTAGTTATACCATACTATTCAATTGCATTTATTTGTTGACAAACTTAAGGTGACTTTATTCCTTTTGTCTACTGTAAGAACGAAAAGTTACTAAAGATATGCTAGTCAACTAATCAGCCATATGTTTCGAGCAATGCAACTAAAATTAGACAAAATAGGTATTTTAGACAATTGGTATGATAATCATCATATTGGCACAGTTTCAAACGGTGTTATCTCGTCAGCTTCTTCCACTGTTTGGTATTTACGGAGATGATCATAAAATTTTCAACCTTGATTTGTCTTCATTAAATTATTATTTTGATTGTTCTTTTTTCTCGTTGGCACACCTTATTCGTTTCTTTTCAAAAACTATTTGCAATTGGTATTTATAAATCAAATGTAAGATTCATACCTTTTTACGAGCCAAATTTTCTTAGTGGTCTTCTTAATTGACAACTTAATTTGAGGTAAAAATGCATTAATTGACCTTAATTATATATATAACCAAAAATGTCATCTCTTTAGTTATTATAATATATTATATAAACCGCTACTTAACATTTCTAAAGATCCGACACATCATTACGTTGCAGCTGATCTAGTGACAAAATATGAAAACCGGGACATAAGTT
Source organism: Zoanthus solanderi (assembly GCA_024336925.2). Taxonomy (NCBI): domain Eukaryota; kingdom Metazoa; phylum Cnidaria; class Anthozoa; order Zoantharia; family Zoanthidae; genus Zoanthus; species Zoanthus solanderi. The sequence goes on from JANCMA020386161.1 coordinate 11,863, forward strand.
TCAGCGAGCTTGCCAAGCAACTCAATATAACACTCGTCAAGGAATTTGGCGATGGCTGCAACCTCAAAAGCCGCGCATCTTGCAAAATGAGATGCTACAATACATACAGATCTCGAAAACGAGAATGCTATTGTGACAATCTCTGTAAGGAACTGGGAGATTGTTGCCATGACTACAGCATAAGGTATGGCTGCTGTTGATATTTTAGAAAGTCTTTTAACCTCTATATTGAACAATATAGAAAGGATTTCATTTTATCATCCTAAATAAGGAAAAATATTCTGATAAAATACTTATTCAGCTTAGCAACCCCTTGCACTATCACCAGCTTTCTTCAAATCCCAGATAGGAACACATTTCACTGTTTAAATCCTAGGCAGATCAAGTGTCTCGGAAGCCCTGAAATAGCTGAGTGAGTTAGCGCAGTCAAACCCAAACCAGTGGTTGCCTATGGAAACTTCAAGACCCGCAATTCAGGGTGGCGCAGTAGTAAGCATTCGCGCCTCCCACCGCTAAGACCCGGGTTCAATCCCTGCCCGGGGTATATGTGGGGTGCCGTTTTATTGGTCGATTTCAACCTGACTCCGGGAATTTTTATCAGGCCACTCCGGTTTTCCTCCCTCCTCAAAATCGACTCACAGCTAATACAAACTGGCTGTGGTGCTGTGTTCCTAGGTCATGCATGGACTGTTTAGCGGCTGACAGAGGCGCGTTCACATACTTTCGGTCCAGTCTCATAGAGCCACGTCCTTATAATTCAGTCCCGAGACTGCAATAAGGGCGTCTAGCATACAGCCATTATCAACAACCCCTAGATTTTACCCAAAGTCTTTGGCCGAAGGTCTCCCTTTTTCATCAACGACACCACTCAATTGCTTACCAAAATAAAGGAGATTAACCGCACCTTCGGCTACTTTACCAGCTAATGCACCTTTAGTATCCTGGGAGCTTGTGTCCATGTTTTCGAACGTTGATAATGCTTTAGGTCTTGTAGCTGTTAAAAAGGGGTTAGAATCTCGTACCATCCAGTTCAATATAACGATTTGCAAAATTCACTATTTCAAGTGCCATGGCAAGGCCATGTAACTTAAAATGCCTGAAGTTATGTGGGCCTTAAAGATCATTTTGCCAAAACTGGGGGGGAATACACAATGCATAGCTAAAACAGGGGGACATGCATCCTTCTGATGGAGATACAGAGAAACGTCATCAATATTCGGTTGCGTAGTCTAGACATCATGAATATATTAATTCTTAATTCCAACGATAAAACTTACATGAGGTCAATCCAATAGACAAACCTTTCTCCTACTCTAAGTCCACTGACAGCTGGCTCTATTTAGCGCCTTCTAGTGCCTACCTTTCCCAGTACAAGAACATCATCTCGTATAATGTTGAACTTTACATTCAAACGCAATTATTATCCTTTTCATATTTTCTTGACAAAAGAAATCTTCAACGAGGTTGTAAGGTTCTCTTAATTAATAGAAATTAGCGAAGATGCTGCAACAAATCGGACCGCTTTTTTTTTGAGCTCAACAACAATAACAGCATTAAAGACAAAGTTCTTCCCTCAGTTATCAATTTTAACCCTTATCTACCAAATGTCTGCAGTATCATTAAAGATAATTTAAACATGTTACCTTCCACGCCACTTTTGCGGGAAATTTTCCCGGACCACTGGGTTATTCCTGTTTATAGGGCTAAAAATCTAAATCAAATCTCAGCGCCTTTAAACTACAAACCAGACAAGTTCATAGTGAAATACTAAAACGCTGTTTTAAATGTCACATAAAATGCGACTTTATGTCGCAAAAATTTTTCAGAGCCTGTTATTTTCACAAGTATTGCTACAGGTAAAACATACTACATGGAGGAGAAACTAGCCTGTAATGTTAAGAGTGTGAATTATTTAATATCGTGTAACAAGTGTTCTTTACAATACGTAGGCTCTACTACAAGATCTTTTAAAATCAGATTCCAAAACCATCAATCAGACATGAAGAATAATAAACGAACGTGCAAGGTTGCTAAACTTTTTTACAGTGAAACATTTTTACATTGAAACATTAACTAACCATATAAACACGTTTAGTAACTTTTCGTGAGTTACTGCTCATGTGTTAGGTAAAGTAAACTCATTATATAATCAGCCAATCTTTACTCTAAGTTACTAAACGTGTGTTAGGCATAATAGTACTAATAATAAGAAAGAATAACGTAAGTTGATTACTAAACTGTCTTACATGTCGTGTAAGATTGGTGACTAATAGAATTGCTGTACTAACAGCCGAGGTATGTAGTTTTATCTTGACATAGAACGATAAAAAGGGGAAAGGGACAATCTTTTTTTCTACTAGTGCTAGTGTCATTTGATCGGATTCTTACATGAATGTCAGCTATACCGAGGACTTCTTTTGACTTTTATAAAATTAGGCCCTTTGGTCCCAGTTCTTCATTACGAGTCACGTACGCGTTATAGTTTATTGAGTTTAATAGATATTTTGTACATTCTTTATGCAGCTGCCCTCCAACGAGACAGCTGTCTCAAGAACGTTTTTCTTGCGTGAAACCAAATGGAACATTTGGACGTTGGGGGTATGTTATGATTAGTACCTGTCCACGTCATTTACCTGTAAACTCTAGCATTGTACGCGCGTGCGTCACAGATGCCAAATACGATGCTTTCAGTTCCCTTCCGGTGTTTGATTCTGTTACCTTCCTAACGTACAAAAACTATTTTTGTGCCAAGTGTAACAGTGCTACTAATTTGACTTTTTGGAGAGTGAAAGCAAAGTGCAGCCAGTTAAGAACAAACGACAGCAACGATTTGTTATCGCAGTGCAATGAATATGAATTCAAGCCTCAGAACTACAACCAAAGCTTCTGCGTTCTGCGGAAGAAAACCCATTACAGTTGTTCACTGAGAGCAGACCATAAAAAGTGGCAAAGAGTTGAAGAAATATGTCGAGCTTACATGTTACCTTTTTGTTATGCTGGAAGAATGTATGACAATCCACACTGCTTATTATGTTTGCATAATCAAGCTAAACGATTAAGTGTCAATTACTGCCAAAGTCTCTGCCCTGTTGGTGTTAGGCCACCGAACTTTAGAGGAAAATGTAATTTGTGTAAACCTGCAGCTCTGTCAGTGATATTTGACTTCTCCTCGACTTCTCAATACGAAGCCAATATCAAAGGAAGAGGGAGAATTGAAATTATAGCTGATTCAGGGCACTGTAATGAAAACCAGGTGTACGATCCATTCAGTAGAATTTGTAGAGATTCAGGCATCGATCTGGTTAGCGAACCTACAACATATAACACAACAACAGATAACAACATCACCTCTTCGCTTCAATCAAACTGTGTTTTAACTCTTTTTCACCTAACAGAAATCGAAATTTTTCACAACGAAAGTTTGCTTGTAAAACCTCATGGAAAGGTCTATAATAAATCATTTTATATCGTGCTAGAAGATAAGGTGGCAGTTTGTACTAACTTCACATCTAATTACACTAAAAACAGGAAGATAAACTCCGTTCTAACTACAGAAAGTATAGAAGCTTTTGTACTTCGCATTATTACGTACGTAGGTGGAAGCTTATCACTCATAAGTTTGGTATTATTGCTTGTTGTGTATGTAAAAATCGCCGAGTACAAGAAGTTATCAGGAAAGATACTGATGAGTCTGTCATGCGCAGTTCTCTCATACCAAGTCCTCTTCTTTGTCACTGGTGCCACAGGGATACCCATCCTGTGCTGCGTGGTTGCGGTTGGAGTTCACTATTTTCTTTTGGCTTCCTTCACCTGGACGAGTGTTTTAGCTTTTGAAATGGCAGCCACATTTGTACCAACTAGTAAGTGAAAAATATTCATTTGTCCAACAATTTTTTACCCGTTTTAAAGTAATGCAGAAAATTTATTATAGAACTTGGTTGTTTCTAGAGAATCAAAATTCTTCAAATTTTCTATGGATCGAAAATTCAGAAGCGATGTAAACATCTCAATTTGAACTAAATCTAAGTCAGAAATTGTCTCTAAAAGGCCTTCGATCTTATCAATATTAATTATGTATAATGTCATAATTAGAATGCATATACAAAATAATTTGAAAATCACATTATACATTTTACTTTTTAGTTTGTAACTTTTAGTTTTACTTTTTGTTTAATCGTGTCGCGAGTAAAAAATAAAGAATGCTACATCAATAAAACTGTTTGACAAAAATGTTTTTCGAACTCGTTATGTTCACCTTTTGGGCTATCCTTACTTTGTTTGATCCGCCAAGTCTGCAAATTTCGTTTGCAGAGGCTCAACGACAAATAAATTATACATTGCTAAGAGTTGAAACATGTTGTTAAAGAGTAAAACATTCTTTCAACTCATTTAGTCTGAATTAGAAAACTATCGTCATTTTGTAAAACTCGGGAAAAATCGTAAATCTGCCTTGAACCCTCTCCCACCGTAAATTTTATACGCTCGTGAAAATGATGAAAAAATGGACGAAGACTAAAAGAACACATAGTTTTAACTAACTCAAGGTCGAAAAGTTTTATCGTCGCCGTACTTAGAGAAAGGTCAAATGTGATGTCTTGAGCGTTTGCCCTAGTCATAGCTAACGCCCGAAAGGCCACATTTATGCTTTCTCTACGGCTTTTATCAGACTTTCAAGAGTTGGGGGGAGGCATGTGTGTACTGAGTAAAATTAGCCGGGGCTTTCTATAATGACAGCTTTTTTTGCCACCACTTAAACTTTTTAGCCATACATCTAAAAGGTTACCTGAAACCCTGTAATAGTTAAGTAATGTAGGGGTCCCAGGTGCAATGTTCAAGGCTGGAAAACAGACAGAATTCACACCAAAAAACTAGTCAGCACTAATTATTAACATGAACCAGCAGATAAAAATGAAAGTCTATTCATTGCTATGAAGTGTAAGCAGAGCAGCAACACTAACCTAGGCAGAACTTCTCCAGGCTACATGCCAAGATTGTTTGAGAATTTTTTTGTATGTGGATGGATATATATGAGGATTATTATTGTCAGTGATCCACCAACTTCCAAATCCTGCACTAACTAGTTATAGAATGGATTTGACCTCATAGTTCTCTTTTTTTTCTCGCTAGTATACTGCACAATTTTTGCCTCTGTATTAGGGTTGCAGGATTTTTTTTTTTTTCTTAAACTTCCCTCTGGCACCACTCTCAAAAATCAAATGGACTGTCCCCAGCCAAACAGAACTGCTGAATTTGATGACACTCTAGCCAGATACACATCTCGATGTCATTCGTAATGTCTGGTAACCAGTAATGTCTGGTTACAGTAATCACTCAGTTTAAGTATTGCATATTTGGTGGAATTTATGTAATAATATGATATCTTGCAGTCATATATATGTCCTACTTTTAATCACTCATTTATCGTTTCATTAGGGTTGTTAGTTTTTAAAATTTGATTCGAACGGGGAGTCCCCTTTAATACCTGTTGTTGAGCCTTATCAAAAATTAATTTATAATAAACAACAAGTATTTAACGTAAATTGACACAGACAATTTTCCACTTTTGTAGTTAACAGAGCGAGGAGGCAGCTGAAGATATCGCACGTGTGTGCAAGGGTTAGCCAGCCGTTGCGTCAGCAGTAAACACTTTTAAAAACAAAATTTACTACAAGCTCGATTACGTCATGTCAAAATTGATTACGAGAGTCTCTTATATGACTTAAACTTAATGAAAATGTTAAGAAAAAGCACAGATCACTTATTTTCTTTCACGGGTTAAAAAAACAAACCTGAGGTGGATAATTGCTGTCAGAAGACCACCTCGACGATTGATCGTGAGGTTTATCTTCCAAAATGTTGCTGTAAAATGTAAAATATGTTTTAGATCTAACAATATTACTTTATAAAATCCACAAAAATCTAACTTTTGACATAATAAGGAAAATCTTACCACGGAAGGTAATTTACAGAATGGCTTGACCATTTGTGTATCGAGTACGTTAATTTCTTTGCCTTCAAGTCTGGCGGGACCGCCATTTCGGACGGCGTGAGAATTGTTTAGGAATGCGCGTGATGCCCTCTGGTAAATATCACAACTGTAGGTGTTTGTCAGCGGTGTTCCCATGTACTCAAGATGGCGGCCTGTATGAGGGCTTTATGGAGTCTTTGTGGAAAGTCGAGAAACTTTGCAACAAAGCATGCTCCGGTATGTGATTTAGAAAATATTTCTTCAGGCGAAAGTGGAAAGGGTCCTGTTCTTGACTTTCATTCCTAACTCGCGCTTCAAATTCACAATTGATTCTCAAACTCCTTTACCAGTTAATCACTTATCACAAGGAATTAAATCAAGAGAATTGAGGGTTTCTTTTTGCTATAATTTTCTTACTGGGGCGTATTAGTGCCTGTTGCGTTGGGGTGAGGATTAAATGAAATTAATAGTTTCAGCCCTCTGGGGGTAAGATAGTGTTGCTCGGTCACATATTGTCTTATTCATTCACCAGATTTGCAGTTTCAGTTTGTTGCCCCCACAAAAAACTAGGCGAATAAAAATTTACATTAGAAAAACTGTTTATTTCTTCTATGTATGTATATTTTAATGCCTTTGACCTAACCCCTAAAACTTGGAACCTGAAGCCCAGAGCCACAGCAAATGTACCTAGCTTTTGAGTCTCCAGCTAGCTTTCATTACCAGGGGCTGAAACGTGTGCACATAGTGCAAAGATACAGTATGTTTCCCCCTATTTCTTCCAACTTAATTTTCAAAGTTTTACTTGTCGATATATCCCATAAGCCTCTAGTAATTTACACTAAAACTTGTTGAAACTTCAAAAAAGCTTTTTGGTCAAGTATTAAATTTAGAATGGTAGAGGTTGGGGGTATTTGTGCCATCTGATGCCAGTCTCTTTCCTCCAGAGGCATTATTAGGTAGCATGATTTTTGGGCCAGCATGGTTGGCTCAGTCGTAAGATCTTTGCATTCCGACCACAAGGTCTCAGGTCACCAGTTCGATTCTGGTCTTCCTAAGATTTGAATATTTGTGCATCCTTCATTCCCACCTAAGCTAACTCAGCTTTCCATCCTTCTGGGGTAGGCATCTGCTGGGAACTAACATGGATTTGTGTTCCATCCAGGGGGAGTCAAAGACTGTTATTCAATTTACACTACAGAAACTAGAGATAAGCACTGGCTCCATGGGCCACTTGGCATGTAAAGGATTTAGCTTATGTTGTTTTTTTGCACAGAGTACATTATAGAAATAAAGTAGACATATCTCCCACCAAAATTAAAAGGTAAAGTAAAACCATGGTAACTGTTTGAGCAAAGTCATGAAGTGTAGCACATAGTTTGTACATCTAAAGCTCGTAAAGACATGTCATCATCATCAATATCATCATCATCATCATCATCATCATCATCAATATCATCACCATCATCATCATCAATATCATCGTCATCATCATCATCAATATCATCATTATCATTATCATCATCATCATCATAATCATATTCATCATCATCATCATCATCATCATCATCATCATCCGGCATCATCATCAAATTCATCATATTCATCATATTCATATTCATCATCATCATCATCATCATCATCATCATCATCATCATCATCATCATCATCTTTGTTTAACATCCCTGGTTTCCCACTCCTGGGGTTGGACATGATATGGGTCACCTCTGCTGATGTCTATTCCCTGCCATATTTTCCAAGATGTTCAACTTCCTGTCTTCTTCCACTACCTTGACATGTATCTTAATATTTGTAAAGACACTTGTTGGGCCAATTTATTCTGCACAATAATATTACGTGGAAATACAAAAAGCAGACTGGAAACATTTTCTGGTGGTTTCTTTTAAGTTAGTGAAAAGTGAATGAACTGGTATTTGAAGATTTGATAAAATTACATATATTTTAAAATATTTTGCTTTTAGATTCAAAGCTTGAATGTTGGGTTGAATGTTTTATCCTGTGTTAACAGACAATGGATAAGAGGTAAGTTTAGGGCCTATTATTGCATCATCTAACATTGTTTTCCCTTCCAACTCAAACACATTTTCCAATTGGAGGAAAATTCAAGGTGGGGGCTAATTCGAGATTGGGCACTAAATCAAATAAATATGATATAAATTATGAAGAATTTATTCATCCATTTACATATTTTCGTTGGACCCTGTTCATAACACAAATAATTTTCTACAAATCAATACTCTCTTTTTGGCCACATGGGATGGTGGCTCGTCATCAAACCATTTTTAAAGTTAATCATTCTGTAGTACATTAGTTTTTTTTTTCTTAATAACTGACAGTGCATGCTAATCTTACTGTAATTTTTTTTGAAGGGTATTTTCATGGTGTAAACAAAATCGGAAGTCATGGCCTCACGTTAAAATATTTTGGCACCGTACATGGAAGACAATTATCAAATAATCCTAGAAATCAGCTCTATCCACGTTCATACTTTTGTCACCCAATATCAGGAAAGTTACAGCAAAGTATTTTCCCTAAGCTGAATTCATATACTTTTGGAATCCGATTCCTCCCGACACTAAACCAAATTCGAAAGCAAAAGCCAAGAACTAAGAAGACAAAACCCAAAAAAATTGTTCCTCGAGACAAGCGGATTCTCCTTGGTCCTCAGAGAAGAGGTGTTTGTGTAAAAACTTTTATTCGGAAACCCAAGAAACCCAACTCTGCACAAAGAAAATGTGCTCTTTTGAGACTGAGCAATGGTAAGACCATTTCCGCCTATATACCAGGAGAGAAAGGCAATTTACAAGAACATGGAGTTGTGTTGTTTCGTGGAGGGAGAGTGCAAGATTGCCCTGGCATCAAGTACAAGATCATTAGAGGCAAACTTGATATGAACTAGACTGGGCCATTTGTGTACGAGTAACACACAGGTCTATGATATGGAGAGACAAGACAAACACAAGGCATTAGACATTCTATGTTATTTTTTTCTATATTCATTTGGTGAATTACAACGCACAGAACTATAGTATGAAATGTAATGTTACAAATTTATGTTACCGAGATTAATCAGTGCTGCAATAATTAACCTTGTTTGGAAGCCGAAGATCTTTCCTACTAAATTTATACTTCCTAACTCTGGGATGAGGTTTGAACATACATTGTTTTCGTAGGAATGGCACATTTGTTCAAACACCCCAAGCAGAGTTTGTCGAAGAGATTGTGGTTTGTTAATTGTTCCTTCTCATCATCAATCATCTGTCCAATTTTGATTGTTTATTCCTGTAAATGGGGGATGGCCGGATTTACCCCACTCTAACAGCAATCTCTCCAACTCCCACTCTCCATCTCGCTCGATTCATGGCATCCTCCT
>JANCMA020386162.1:0-11317 GCA_024336925.2 Zoanthus solanderi
TACATTTTTATTACTAAATTGTTTCTTTAGAAACACCGACGCAGCTTAAACTAGTTTACCGCTAGTTAGTTTTCTATACTTAACTTCATTTTTATAGCCAAATCCCACGAGAATTGCGCTTTTGCCCCTAGTTATATGTTTTACTACGGCTTGATTCAGTTTTCTTTGAACTTTTATGTAGAGGAGAAATTACAGATTGAGAAAGAAAAGAATATGAAAGCTGCAGAGAGAGTCCGCCAGGAATGCCAAGATCGGGTAACCGCGGCCGCTACAACTATCAGAGTTTACTTCAAAAAACAAATGGAAACAAAGGACGCACAAATATTCCAGCTTCAAAGCAAGATAAAGGAGCTGGAAAATTGTTTATCTCGAAAAAAAACAGATGACTACAGATTAAATAAAGAACAGCTAGATATGGTAATTTCTCTTCTTATTATATCTTTACTCTAATTTAAAATAATCAATTAATGTTCTGCGCAGTTTTCTGATACCTTAATTCTTTTATCATGATTCACAAACTATAGTTTAGATTGCAAAGTGGAACACTGAAAAATCTTTAGGACTCTAAACATAAAAAAATGTGAGACTTGTTTGAGAATAATGGAGTTAGAACTTGTAATAATTTCATATATTCTTATAAAATGTTCGCTGAACTGTCTTGTTGATTTTGTCACTGGCAATGTAAAGTTTGAGCTAGAGAGATAAAACAACTACAAAACTTAACTATGCAGGCCAATCGTGAATTTGCAAGGTCTTTAACAGTGTAGACTCACGTGTGACAGGTCGTTTGTAGATTTGTTAGTACTGGCTTTGGTTATGCGATTATCGACATCTTTAGCGGTAGTGGTGTCGTTTGAGATGACATTTCCGAGATAAGTGAAATGGTCGGCTACTTTGAGGAGGTGCCCGTCAATGCTGATATTGGGTGGAGCGTATGCTTCACGTGGAGGCTTTTGAAACATGGCTACATGCAGTTTTCGTAAGGCTAATGATCGGTTCAAAGGCCATGGTTGCGTGAGCAAAGCGGTGGACAACTTTCTGTTGTGCTTCCTCGGTGTGAGCCAAGAGAGCACAATCGGTTGCAAAGAACCGGTCAAGGATTGGTTCTTCCAGTGTTCTAGTCCGGGCAAGTAGTCTGCGTAGGTTGAACACACTCCCGTCGGTGTGGAACAGTATGTGGGCTCCCTCATGCAGACCTTCCTTGGCCTCCTGGAGAATCATGCTGAACAAGATCACGAAAAGGGTCGAAGCCAGCATGCAGCCCTGTTTCAGATTGTTCTCAATTGAAAAGAGTCTGAGAATTCACCGTTGTGGTTCACCTGTTCCTTCTGGCCCACGTGTAGCTGCTGTAAGATGGAAAGGAATCTTGGTGGGCAACCGAGCTTGCTGAGGATCTTCCAGAGACCGTCTACACTGACGTTGTTGCATGCCTTCGTCAGGTCAATAAAGGCAGCATATAAAGCCATGGTGTACTCTCTGCATTTCTCTCGGATCTGTCCGAGGACGAAGATCATTTCTGTGGTACACGGTCTTCGCGGAACCCACACTAACTTTATAGGAGGATTTCTTTTCCAATTGCTGGTATGAATCTATTGATTAGTACATGTGCTACAATTTGGCCGCAATCGAGAATAAACACCTCTGTAGTTTGAGCATTTCGACTTTTCTCTCTTGTTAAAATACAGGGACACTATGACAGCATCACGAAGGTCCCACTAGAACCTCTCCTCCCACCACAGAGTGAATAAGTTTGTGAGCTTCTTCAAGAGCTGGTCACCGCCATACTTGTATACTTCTATGGAAGAAAATCTAGCCTTGTGTGTTTTATGTTCTTCACTGCCTGGACTTCCTCAACAGTAGGAAGCTCGTCGAGTTCAAGCTTTACCGGTTGCTACGGTATGCTATCGATGGAAGAGGCTTCGACTGAGCGTGTGTCACCAAGAGTTCCATAATGGTCATCCTAGAGGTTTAAGACGTCCATTTTGTCAATCAGAAGCGTCGTCTCATCTGCCGTATGGAGAGGGGCTTGCATCAAGTGTGTGGGATCGTAAACTGCATGAAGAGCCTCATATAATATATATGGTTTCGATATTTCCTGTGTCCGCCTGGCTTTGTGGTATTTGTACCAGCGTTAGCCAACAGTTGTTCTGGATCACGCGCAGCTTTTTCTGTAGTTTACCTGTAGAGTTGGATTTAGCTGCCTGGTGACTTGGGTTGGATAATACTCGTTGATAACAAGAGTTCTTTTCTTTAATCAGCTGTTTTATCTTCTCGTCGTTTTCGTCAAACCAGTCTTTTTTTTCTGGATGCGAAGCCGACTACCTCAGCCTTTCTAGTGCATTCTTTAGGTCTTTCCACATCTTTTCTGGTTCTGCCTCCATGCTGTTGGTGGAGGCGAATTTGCTTTTGATTTTGCTCTGGAGCTTTCCTTTCAGAAATGGGAGGCGATTCACTTGGAGAGTCTCAATTTATGGACTTTTCTTCTTCGCTGTGGGCTTGATGGTCAGTCTGATAGTGGCACGAACTAGTCTGTAGTCTGTGTAGCAGTCGGTGTTCGGCATTACTCTGGTGTGCAGCACAACCTTCACGTCTCTGGCGCACCAGGATATAGTTGGAGCGTGGATGTCTCCAATTTGTCTTCAACCTTGCTTTCTGCTGGAACAGGGTGTTGGTTATGTTCAGTGAGTGTTCTGCACAGAGCAAGAGGAGCAACTGTCCGTTCTCATTGCAACTGCCGATCCCGTGCACCCCTGGCCAGATGGTGTAATCTTTACCAAATCTTTCGTTGAAAATACCTTGGATAAAAACCTTGTCTGCGTTGTTTGTTTCCTGCAGAAGGGACTTAAACTCTCCATGGAAGAGTTCTTTGGTGACAGGATCTGCTTGCACGGTTGGACGTAAATACTGATAATTTTGGCATACTGGGTTTCCTGAAGGAGTATACGAAGAGACTGTTTTATGAGATGCCTGTTGAATGCGGTAATCCAACCAGGTTAAGGCGAGCCAAACTTTGTTTGGAACACGTTTTCTAGTTTCTAGCTCCTTGTGGAGCAAGCAGTGCTACCTCTAAAAAGAGCTGATTGGTTGCACAGAGTTATGCCGTAAGCTGCTGTTGTCTCAGGTCAGCAGACGGGTGAGCCATACATTTTAGCCACCTACACGCACGGTTGAGACTGGCACTTCCTGTATTTGTCGTTTTTGCCCATTCTCCGTCGCTGTAGAGCTTTTTCTCTTCTCATTTCTAGTCACTGACACGAAAACCTAACGGTTACTTCAGTGGCTAGGCATTCAAACTAAAATATATATTTAATATAGAACTTACTTATTTAATTTAAGCAAAAACGTGTATATTTTAGTTATTCATCCTTAATGAAAACATGTAAAAAAAGAATGTGAATAAAGTATTGTCTTGTCTTGTCTATTTCTGCCTGCGCTTAGTCATTTTTAATTGAAAGTCAGCGCGCGCAAACCAATCCCACTCTTTAGACCTGGAGGTGGCGACTGCGAGCCTGGAGGTTTTACGTCAGAGTGTCCTTTTCCTAGGCTGGCTGCTAGTGTGGGCCCAGTCTTCCCATTTCACGGTTATACCGCCGGGTACTCGGTCAAACCTTCAACAATCTTCAATTGAACAGGGTACACCAGGGAAATGTAATGCTGAAGGTACAATTGGAAAGGAGAGGCCATATGCATTTGCACGCAGCAAGCTGTAGGCACAGCAGTGATCACTTTCCCAGGATAGGAGAGTCTGTATTTGTCGCTTTATTATCCCCATTCAGGCGGGCCGTCCGGCAAAATTGTACAAAATTATGTAATTCAAAAAATGCTAAAAATATTCTACCTTTTTACCCGTTAAAGGCAAAAAAAAAAATAAAACAAATAATAATAATAATAAATTGCAAACGTCTTTTGCTTAATTAAAATGAAATTAATTCTTTCTCCTTACAGAGATGCGCGTTTTGTGGAGAACTAAGTGTGGCTCCTTTTGTCTGTAGCGGATGTTGGTTAACGTTTTACTGCGGAGGAAAATGTCAGCGGCTTCACTGGTCCGTACACGAAAAACTTTGTTCGGGAGCAGGCTCGTATCAAGACAAAGGAACAATGACGTCAATTAAAGAAGGATAATTATGCTCAACGAAGGAAACAATTATAATCAACAATAAATTTGAATAAACTCATAAGTCATAAATTGCTATGAAATGTTTTATATGAATGATAACAGACCAATAGTTTTGAATACATTAGAAATCTTATTGTGATCCCAATTAATATTATAATTATTACACTTGTCTAAAAAATTGATCATTAGTATTTGCCGGGGCATTTTAATACACTTGAATAAAGCAAAAAGGAATATCATAGAATTCAATTCTTTTTATACACTAAAGTTATTCAAGTTAAAGATGCCAAAGAAGCTCTTCTTATATTTCATGCAAGTCTCATTACCGCGCGAAGTGCGTTACCATTTTCACCACACCAAGATTTTTGATGAATTTCTGACACGTTTTTGACACTTTATTCAAAAGTGCCCGACTTTCAAAGTGGGCGAAGACAGTCTAGACATTGCCAGTGATATGTAGCAGGAGGAGAATGTTGATTAGTTTGTTTGTTGGTCGGCACTCAATCAAAAATTGTCAGAAAAGTGTCAAAAATCTTGTCTGGTGGAAACGGTGGCCCCCTTCCCGCTGTAATAATCAGAATCAGAAAGTTTAATTTACATTCCTCAATTCTTACCTTTATAGTACAAAATTAAAAGAAATTAAGTAATACATCTAGCTTTAAATAAAGAGATAATGTATTGACATTTCAGTTCATAGATATAAGTGGATCTTACTGGTGTCTATATAGTGTCTAAAGTAACTATAGATTTCCTTTGTTAGACATGTACACTAGTTATACACGACCATTCCAGATACCAAATGTTATACATTTAGTATATCGAGCTCGAGTTCTCTCTCTACCTGCGACGATTTTTTTTGAAAAACGCACTGAAGTTAATTAGTTTTTGAATACCCTAATCGCCATTTTTCGATCAACGATTATTGTCAATGCGACTGTGACGCAGCGCGCGATTTCCGTGATTGTTTACGTCAGTCGTTTTGTAACCATTGTCGATTTCATAAAACTGCGATAAGTTATCAAAACAACTATTGGATACAATATTCGAGGTAGGCTCCGTTCATTTTTGAAACAAAAAGCACTAATCATAAAATATTTTATAGCAGTAATCTATTTAAAAGTAAAACAGATAATATCTATGAAATAAAAACAAAATGGAAAGCACGTAAAATAAGTTACTTTGTGGCCAAATCGTATTAATTCTAAAAAACATTTGATAAAGTAACATTTTAGCTAAGTTGTAAAAATAAATTGACAGAGTTTCACGGAATCTTATGACAGTAGTTTGTATCCGACCAAGTCATATGTATATATGAATATTTTGATGTAAACTTCCATGCTTTTGCCGTGGAGAACAACAAATAATAGTTCTACTTCAGACCAGGAAAAAAACATGCGTAAGTTGTGCAAGAATCAAAATAGTTGCAATTTACTATAAATATATTGACAATCCTGACTTTAAAATATCTTTAATCGTAGCTGAATTAAAACCACAATGCAGAGTAGTCGAAAATATGGTCAGTCGACTGAAGACAAACTATTTCTACGCAGTGAGTCTCAATTAAACAGCTGGAGCGGAAACTACACTAAAAGCGACGACACAGAACAGAGATATGACAGTCCTTTGGTAATTAATGTTACTCTTTCGTAGCAGTAAAGGAAAATTCTTGTTAATACATTTTTTGGTCTCTAGAGCGAAGTAATTACAGGTAGGATACAGAGTTTAGTTTGCTGAGATCCACTTTACCATATAGATTATTATAGAACCAGAATGTTGGGATCCACTTTCCCATATAGATTATTATAGAACCAGAATGCTGGGATCCACTTTACCATATAGATTATTATAGAACCAGAATGCTGGGACCACTTCACCATATAGATTATTATAGAACCAGAATGTTGGGATCCACTTTACCATATAGATTATTATAGAACCAGAATGCTGGGATCCACTTTACCATATAGATTATTATAGAACCAGATTGCTGGGATCCACTTTACCATATAGTTTAATATAGAGCTAGATTGCTGGGATTCGCCTCACCATATAGTTTAATATAGAACTATATTGCTGGGATCCATTTCATCGTGCAGCAAAAACATTACTTAAAATTAGTGGGTCCAATGAAAAGCGTGCACTTGTAATTTTTTTCTTGGTATCAATGTTTAAGCCGCTTACATCTTTTTAACACCCTTGTTGTTTGCACTGTGAAACGCAAATGATGAATCAGTGGTTTCGATAACAATTAACTGACGGAACTGTCTAGCTGATATACATCAAACTTGGTTTTTATCTTACTACTTTGAAGAATCTCACTGATTACCCAATAACATATTGCTTAACCTGCAGCCAACCACCTCGAATGAAGAACTTAGTGCCGCAAGTGCACTTATTGAGTTGAGAAACTCGGCCGCACCTCCTCGAGCGGGTTTTAACTGTGTGGTTATAGATCCAGGACAAGAGACTGAGTACAATTCAGCGACCCAGTTGTCTTCCTGTACGTGTCCAGTTGATATGGAGCAGGGCTCTTTAGTTGTTCAGGATTATAAACCTTTTGGTTTTTGTCAAATCAACAATGAACTATCAAGTACACACCAGACTGTACTCACAATGTCAGTGGAATGTCGCAGTGACCGAAGTTTAGCTGACGAGGCAAGTCCACTAGCTAACCTTCATTCATTATGGATTAGAGCTGATAGATCGTGCTGTGAGACAGCTATCAAGCGTCTATATTCTAAGACTCTTAGTTTTGTTTTATTTTTGCATTAACGATCTCAGTTCTAAATGCCACTTCACAAAATCTGAATCCTTACTTTTGGCCGATGACACAAACATTTACTGGTCTTTCCCAACTTCATAATTATTAGAACAGAAATTCTACAGTATTAAATCCATTGACTGACGAGGAAATTCCAGCAGTCATAAAACTCCAATTAAGCAAGCATTCAACATTGTTTCTGGAAAAGATACATTATTATGATTTCAAACCAAGGATAATTTAAAACTGAAAACTGGTTTGGTCACTTTTAAAAGTCGAACCGTAGGAAAAATTAACATGCGGCTCGTTGGCATATTGACATGTTACATGAATGGCGAAATTTACTGAAGAGTTGTTAAGTTTCTCCCCTGAACATACCCCCTAAAGCACCGGTTGGGAAAACGGTGTTCTGCTCCTTTGGCGGACTTGCAAGGCTCGTTTATAGGCCAAGGGCAACTGAACTGAGTTTGATTCTATGGTGCAGTTGCTTGTTTGTTATCTGTATTGGTTGCTGTTGACTTGCTGAATCCGGCTAACTTGCCTGACATTCTGTGTTGCTTTTCACCGGGTTCTTGGGTTGCCAAATTATCATTTATGCCTTCCGATATCATCCATTTCTGTTACATTAGAGCTTGTTGTATAAGTAAAAAGCGTTGTTTACCAAGTGAAGTTCAAGTCGTCGAGTGCAAAGGGAATGGAAAGGACGTTTCCATTTCAATTTTGCGTTGTTTTCGTTTTCACGAAGTTCGCACTCTTATCAACGTATTGCTTTTAATAGAACTGAAGGCATTCCACAAAAAATACCCACTGTAGTTAACCAATCAGCACGCGCGTTATATGGTGAGCTATATGCGATTCTAAAAATTATTGCTGTTAAGCGTGCCGGACTAACATAAAATAATTCAGAATTCTTTTTTAAAGCACTAACTCTTTCTCTTCCTTCATAACCAAATGTATTATTCTTTTCTTCTACTAAGATTGTACAATTATATACCGTAAAATGTAGTAATCCTAGAATTAGATACAAGATTATAAGTGTGTAATGTAATAATCTGTATTAGTTAAATAAACTATTGCAAAATCTAAAAACCCTTCTTCCTTCTGCTGCCTAAACTGAATTTAGTTTTTACTGCAACAGAATCACTTAGTTCAAGCCTTGAAAACGTTTGAGACCTTCTTGCCACTTTCTTTTATAATAGATTACTGTACCGTCCAGAGAGAGTAAAAAAGACTTCCAATGAGTATAACTTGCTATTTAAGGACTTTAGCTATTTTGCTTTTTTACCGTACTTTTCACAACTTCCTATGTTCCCTTTACATTGCAGTTGTTTCGAATATGTAAACACCATGGTGCTGTGATGTGCAGAACATGCTACGATAAGATAATACCTTGAAGACATGAAGATTTGAGTTTTTAAAAAAGCTCCGTAGAACCATTTGTCAGCAGTTTGCTATTCTTAGAAACTGTACTATTGTCAGAGGCTTTTAAAGACAATAAAATTTTCCTAAAGAACTGCATTGTTTCAAACACTCATTTCCCACAGTCAGAAATTTGGCTTTTTCTATCATATGACTTTCAGAAGACAGGGACTCACACTAATTATGCCAAGGGAGCTAGAACCAGCATCTCATTCCCGCCAATACACCTTTTTTCTAATACAAAGTTTTATTCGCCCAAACTGCAAATCTGGTGAATTATTAAGACAAAATGTGACCGAGCAACATGTCCACTACTAGTTGCCCACGGAAAGGCCTGAAATTAGAATAAAATGCTTTAGAAAAATGGCTTATTTCACGCGAGAAATATGAGATGCACACGTGTCTGTGTATCGCCGCTAAATGTATTAACAGGAAAATTAATATCACCCATATTCAATGAGGACTTTTTCGTACAATATTAACAACCACCACAAACTTGAGTTTACACTTAGCGTTATCATCATTCAAGGGAATCGAGACCTGGGCTCCGCACGTGGGCTGAGATTTGTCGATCTCAATCTGACTCCGAGGGTTTTTCTCCGGGTACTGCGGTTTTCCTCCCTCTGCAAATTCGACTTTCATGCCAATATCTGAGCCGTCGAGCAATTTTAAAAACATTAGCCTCTGGCTAGGAAGAATGGGTAACCACTTCCTTCGCAATTGACGTTAAATAAAGTTTTGTTTTTCTTTTCAAGGAACGCCCTTGGATTAAAGCGTGAAAAAGGAGAAACGTATTTTCTATGCGATTAGTTTTGTTTTTCTTGAGCACATTCAGCGCCAAGTTGTCTGTAATCCTCAAATAACTGGGATTCGGGAATTGCAGAGTTGGAATCCGATCGCGAGGCTGATACGGATTAGAACCGAGTTTGAACCGAGTTTGAACCGAGTTTGAACCGAGTTTGAACCGAGTTAGACCCGAGTGAGTCAATGAGCTTAGAAACTTTTGCGCGAAGTGCGTATGGATAAAATGTGAAACAAGTCAAAATAAAGTGCGGAAGAAAAGAAGCCTAGTTGCCTAACCATCACATACCAGTCCACTTTACCGGTAGTTAACCGAAATTGTATATCTAAAATTTAGCGTTTGTGTCTCCTCTGATGCTTCTTCTCCAGACTCAGATGAGGATTCGTTTTCTCTTCTGAACTCATAACTGCAACAGACATGCGAATCAAAGAAATGAAAATTTCCTCAGCTATATGACGTTCATGGAATTCCACTTACCGTTTCCTATACCGCAATAAAAACCAAAGTCCGAAACTTTAATTTCGAGCGGATTTTACTCCAAAATTATTTTCTACAAGCTATAAAATCCGGCGGAAAGTACTTGTTTTTTTAAAAAGAATTGAAGTGACACGTATATACCTTTTAAAACTGGATTTAGCTCCCCTTTAACTCTTGAAAAAATATCTCACATTTTACAGCTTTTGAGTTTTCACTAATAAAGATTTTTCTCGACGTAAATGATTAAACGTCAATGACCAGTAGCGCGCGAGATTGTCAGCGGTTCAATGTCTGTCCGTTAGTATTATGACGTCAGTTTAGTTGAAAATGAATTTATACAAAGACGAAACACTCAACCAAGAACAGTTTGAAGACCTAAATCGCAAGATTCTATTTAGAAAGATGGACGTAAGAAAACTTCCTCATTTTAAGTGTATTTTAAGTTCATTTTTAAGTCCAGTTTTACTAAAATAACTCAATTTTTAAAGGTGTGTTAATATGGTACGACTGACTAAATATAGCAGTACAGTTGCTGTCTAAAATGATGGATATTTAATTTCAGTAATTTATTAGAAGGTTGTCGATAAAATAAGGTTTGTATTTATCAAAAATGTTGATAGATGTACATATTGAAGTGAACTTCTTGAATAAAAAGATTGTATTGTGCGTTTTGTCTTTGTATTTTCATAGGTCGCAGAAAAGGTTGAAAATCCAGTAGATTTTTTAGACTATATATTTTCAATAATTATTAACCGTATCATAATCTCTAAATTAGAATTTGATACCCACTGATCTCCAACCAAGTATATTCAAATGTAATTGTTTGTTTGTATCTAAAAGGTATTGTTAATACGGGTAGAATAAGTTGCTGGAAAAACAACAATCGGTTAAGACTTTAAATCGACAAGAAACTTGGATTGTTACTGAACAAGTTGCACTCTAATTATAATGGGAGAAGAAAATAGAAATAAAATATATTTTTTTTGCTGGCTTTGGTATAGGAAAAGTGTGTTGTTGTTGTTGCATACTTTTTATTTTTCTAAATTTACTTGAAATGCTGGAGATTTCTGTAAAATGCTGGAGAGCGGGAGATCAGACGAAAATGCGTTTATGTCGTATATGATTGACATTGATTTGTTTTTATTGCTTGCACACCCATCTAATGTTCTTTATCAAGTACAGCACAAGTACAGCGCTAGAAAAATATGAGATGTTTTTTGCACAAAAGGTTACCGTTAGTAAAATCTTGGAGCCGATCAAAACATCTAGCAACCATTTCAATAATTCTTGTTTCACTAGGTTGCGGTTTCTAAAATAATAACAAACAAAATCTATGGTCAAAATCTACACAGTAAAACCGGAGAACTAAAAGAACGAAACTATAAAATGACACAAATATGTTGCCTCGCTAACTCAATTACCTCACTTCTTGAAATTTACAATAATCAATTACCATTCATTTAAATTTCTTTGCAATTCATATTAAACTTCGGTTTTTGCGCCAATATATACTTAGTTCCAGTCTCTTTTCCTTTTTGTTCTAGTTCACAGTCTCTTCACCATTGTTTAAACGATTCCGGCCATTATGTACGAGATTTAAGCCAGCAACTGCGAAAGAGAAGCCTGAGGGGAAAACAAACCGTCAGGTTCAAAGCGGGGACTCGAACCACAGGCTGCCCAAGCTGGAAATTAGTCATATTAAAAATTTCCCATACAAAGTCTTACAAAATTTAGTCAAAAT
>JANCMA020386268.1:0-11316 GCA_024336925.2 Zoanthus solanderi
GTCTTGCTCGTTGGCACTTAGCGATAGTTACTACTAGTTTAGTTAAAAAGTTTTAAGTAAATGCAAATGAGAATCCAAAAATGAAACAGGATATGCAGACGATATTGCAGAGATAATGAATTCAGATCTTTTGAAGCCAATATTTTTTAGAGCTTCTTTTTTGCGAAAACTTGTAAATATAACTCATATTGCAAAAAAAAATGTTTAATAACAAGATATTACAACATATTATTGTATCTTCAGTTTGCTTTAATACAAAATATATAAAAAAGTAATAAATATTGTTCGATTAGACGCGATAAAGACGCCAGGTGTTGTCCAAAAAGACGCGCAAAAGACGAAAACTGAAAGAAAAAGACGCTTCTGAACACTTAAGTACTAAAAGCTTAAGAAATATTAATATCATTTTACGGACTTAATCTGCACTATGCCTTTGACTTGTAAATATCGGGCTCTGTGTGGGTAGTTTTGAGTAATCATTTCTATTCATCTTGCAAATGAAAATTGCAAAGCTAGCTATTTTGATCAATTTTTTCAAACATAAGTTTCGGTTCGTTTTTATTTAAACGCGTGGGGTTCAGATGTATAGAAAGTGAAATATAAAGGAAATGAATCGTGTCCGCGTAAATTCTTGAGCCGGTTCACTTTCAGTGATTACTTTATTACTTTCGTTTGTAAATACATAAATCATTCTAAATAATCTGCCTGAACGCTTTGCTATTAACTTTTGAAAGGACTCACCTTTGCATTTTTAATCACAAATCTAGCTTGTTTTAAAATTTTCCATGGTTCAAATAAAATAGATTTCAAGAAAACTTCCGTGTTTCCTGTAAATTATAAAACACACGCCACGCATAACAAACCACGTGCTTTCTCAAAACAAATTTTTACAGTGCTCGCGGGTAAAAAGTTATTTTTGTCCCATCGCCTTAAAATTTCGCACAATGATAATTTATATAATGAACTCCAAAATGGTGTCAGGAAATTGAGAAATCAAATTTAATTTTTATTTTACAAAGTAATATATGAAATAGAAAATTTTCTTAAATGAGCTCTGAAAAGTTAACGGAAATCAAGCTGAACTAATTTTGTAATGATAACAAACAAATTCCAGAAATTAAAATGTCGGTTAGTTGGAAATCCGCAATGGAAAACTTTTCAGTCTACTTTAACGATTTTTTCCTCGCTTACAAAAATGATTTCGAAAAAAAAACCGATTATACCATTATTTCGACAGTTTTATAATTTTTCAAATGCTATATAGGTCGAAGGGTTTGTGACGTAAAACAACAGAGATATGAGAGTTATGAACTGAAAACAAGGCTCAAAGTGTACCATAACTTTAAAAAGAGCTTATTAGTGTACTCATTTGAGGCCTTGTAATTTAGTACGTTCGTGAAAAATGGAACTTTCCGGAACATGAAATTGTATCGGTGAATTAGGCATTATTACAACTTATAAAATTTGAAACTTCACAACAAAAATAAATTGAAAAAAACTTTTATAGATTGAGCTTGATTAGCAAAGCGTCGTGATCGTCGTGTTTGTAACAAGCAACAAGAGCGCGATAGTAGCTTTACATTAATCATTATTTACAAGAAAATTATGAATCCACACAAAAATGGAAGTTAAAAAGTTTTGCAGATGTGCAAATCTGACTGCATGTTGCTGTAGCCGTATGTTGTAAATGTAACGTAATTTATCGACTCGCATTCAGCCGCTCATTTAGGATCATATTCTGTAAACCTTACCTTTTACTTTGCATACTTTTAATAAGTTGGTTGTTAAAGCGAAAGCGGTGATATCTTTATTTAAATGGATTAAAATGCTGTTACAGTCGAATGCAAAAGAAAGACGATGCCCTTTGTCTCGCAGACGGAAGAAACGGAAAAGACGCTTGGCTCTTTGTAGCGAAAAGACGACATTCTTTACGCTATTCAAAAGAAAGACGCTATAAGTCTCCTTATAGACGCCAAAAAGACGACGATAAGCGTCTTTTTTGAAAAAGACGGCCAAACGTCTTTTTAGAATTACCCCGAAATCGCGTGGAGGGTCACAAGTAAAGTTTCTTTTTGAACTTTTCAACTTTTAAGATGATTTCAAGTGCAGTGCTGTAGAATTATGCCTACTTCTTTTGCCTACATAAGTCACCAGACATCAAAACAAAATGCAGTAGGTTAAAGTGATAATACCAGCTTCTGAACCATTTGCTTTTGGACTATTCATCCTTTTCTCATATGAGTTGCCTCGCACCTCACAAGAAAATAGTTACAAGAAGTGATCTTTCCCACCTTGCTAGGCCTTGTTAAAATTACGTTGCACCTCATGAGTGGTAATACATTTCCTATGAGCCATACTGTACTGAATTCTAAAATATGTCACAGTGCGTTCATCATTTTGAAATGTCAGCTTTCTTACAGTAATTTCTGACAACAGGTGGATTATGATGAAATTAATAACCTCGCAGTACTTGTTAGTGGTGGTGAACCAGTCGTGATTCCTTTGCCAAACCCAGAACTGGCTCTGCAGGTATCATGATAATCAAGTTAGAAGTAACAAACAGTAATAAGACTGTTAAGGGGTTTGCCCAGGCCTAATTCATGGCGGTCACATTTTATTTATGCTTGCTTGCTTTTAGTTTGTCTTTTTGTTTCCTGTCATGTTCTGTCAAATTTTAAGATGGCAGTAATAAAATGTTGATAGCAGTGACGATAATTATGATGGTAGTAATGAAGATGGTGATAGTAGTGCTGATGATTATGATGGTAGTAATGAAGATGGTGGTAGTAGTGCTGATGATTATGATGGTAGTAATGAAGATGGTGATAGTAGTAATGATGATTATGATGGTAGTAATGAAGATGGTGATAGTAATGATGATGATTGTGATGATCGTAGTTATGAAGATGGTGATAGCAGTGGTGATGATTACAATGGTAATTACGAAGATAGTGATAGCAGGAGAACGATATAATACAATTTTTAACATAATTTATATGCAAAGATAATAATGAAGATTAGAGTGAACAAATTAGAATATCACTCATTAGAATATACAGTTACGATCAAATTAGTATTTATCAAACATGCTTAATTGAAGTTATGGCTATGAATTGAGGGACCGTCAGTTTATTGTTTTTTTTTTTCAGTCATCAATAAAATGATTGTTTGTAGGGTTACATTTTAAATTTGTATAAATAAAAACATTTGTGTTCTTGGAACCCTCCCCTTGCATAAGTTTTATGTAGTTTGTTTCAAGTGAAAAGGATTAATGAAAAAATATGCAATTTTTAAAGCTAGAAATAGCTACAAATGGTTTTTGCAATGGCCTGAATAACTCTGATAAAGTATTTTCTTCTTGATGTCAGATTAAGTTAAACATGTAGAATGTGATATCCTGTTATTTGGTCCACAGGTTCAATTGAGTATTGCTGGTATCTTAGCAGCAGATACAGCTTCCTACAAAGAGCAAGTTGCATCATGGGATGGTGAGAAGCGAGTGGTGTCCAAGTAGGTTTAATGAGTTTTATGCCTCAAGTATAGATAGCACATGTGTACCTTGTTGGTAATTTGAAGCCATTAAAATAGGTCACTAAGGCCACCTTTGTAGCAAGAATTACCCTTTAAGCTACCATACATCATCATCATCATGGTGTAATGTCCCTAGTTTTTCACTCCTGGGGTCGGACGTGGTATGAGTTGCCCCCACTGTTGTTTATCCTCTGCCATATCTTCCGTGATGTTTAACTTCTTCATTTCTTCTTCCACTACCTTACTTCAGTCTTCTTTGGCCTGCCCACTGGCCTTCTACCTTCCACTTCCAGCTCTATCACTCTCCTAAGTATGCTATTCTCATCCCTACGTTTTACAAGACCAAACCATCTCAACTTTGTTTCTTTAATCTATGTTCAAGGTTCTCCACCTCGCATCTTCTTCTGACTTCTTCGTTAGTAATTCTGTCCTGCCATAAATAGTAGTTATCCTAAATAAATTATATTAGCAGTGATGGCTAGGCCTCATCAGCATGGGATCATGAAATAGTTAAGAACAACTCACCATGGCAGCTACCATTCAGACAGATTCAAAGTCCTTGATGTTGGGCTAGCGGATTTTCAACCCCTACAATACAAAGCACATTTAAGCTCGTTGGCAGTTTGCTTTACCCCTTAAAACTACCATAAAAATTAGTGAGCCTGATTGTTAACAGCCATCAGGCTCACTATTTTTTATGGTAGTTTGAAGGGGTAAATCCCAGTACCAACGTGGCCATAGTGCTTAATATAATGGCTTCAAGTTATCTCTTGTGCTATCTAAAATTGAATTCAGGTAATTTCATGCATTCGTGTTATTTTCAAATCTAATTATAGTTTGAAATGAAGAAATAACAGCAGTATGCATCTTATAACTCTCCATTTCAGCCAATGGTGTTACAACTTATATTTTGTACTTTTAAGGCATGCAGAGAAGTTACTACAGCAGGATAATGGCGTTAAGATTCCGCCAAGGTTGGTTGTAGTTAGAAAGTAGTACATTATTTTTGATAGATTTTAGAAATTTTAAAGAGAAGGATGTTGCCGTTACTGATGTTGATGATAATGACAATAATGTTGAGGTGGACAAAACTGATACTTGTTTTGATGATGTTAATTGCAGCAGTGATGATTATGATGATGAGGATGTTGTTGGTGTTTGAACTGATGACAATGATAATAGCAATGGTTAGGATTGCAGTGGCAAGTATTATAATGACAGTGGCGATGAAGGTAATTAGAAGTGTGATTATGACAATTACAGTGATGGCAGTAGCAATGGTGATGATGATAGTGGCAATGGTGATGATGATAGTGGCAATGGTGATGATGATAGTGGCAATGGTGATGATGATAGTGGCAGTGGTGATGATGACAGTGACAATGGTGATGATGGCAGTGACGATGTTGATGATGGCAATGACAATGGTGATGATGGCAATGACAATGGGGATGATGGCAATGACAATGGTGATGATGGAAATGACAATGGGGATGATGGCAATGACAATGATGATGATGGCAATGACAATGATGATAATGACAGTGACAATGGTGATGACAGTGACAGTGGTGATGACAGTGACAGTGGTGATGATGAAAGTGATAATGGTGATGATGGCAGTGACAATGATGATGATGGCAGTGGTAATGATAATGATGGCAGTGACAATGGTAATGATGGCAGTGACAATGATAATGATGGCAGTGACAATGGTGATGATGATAGTGGCAATGGTGATGATGACAGTGACAATGGTGATGATGGCAATGACATTGATGATGGCAATATTTAACGTTTGCTAAATATTACAATAAAAATATATTTTTATTGGCATATTAAAAATGAGATCATGACAAGCCTGATGGTAGTAGTTATGATCATAATTAGAAGAAGATAGACAACTCATGGTCATCAAATTTTACGATGGTTTGTTTCCAGAAACTAAATGTTTTGAACATTTAAACAGTAGATATTTATAGCTGTCTAAACGTACTTTTTGTTGATCTTTTAGAGGTTGGAAATGCAGTAGATGTGACCTGACCAGCAACTTGTGGCTTAACCTGACTGATGGCGCAATTCTCTGTGGAAGGAGATATTTTGATGGTAACTTCTAGACTTACATATCCAACTAACTGGTGACTCAATATTATTCTCTTTGGAAAAAGATAGTTTGATGAAGAATTACGGACTTATCTGATTGATGGCTCAATACTCTCAGGAGATAACTCATCAAGATAAGTTACAGACTTTACCTAATGGGTAAATTCTATGTAGAAGGAGATACCATGAGGATAAGTTACAGATGTATCATAAATACAGGCTGAACTTGGTTGAGGGCTCAGTTCTTTGTGGAAGGATATGTTAATTAATGGTAAGATACAGACTTCATCAGACTAATGGATTGATTAAAAGAGATGCCTTGATTGTAAGTTACAGATAATATCTAGCTAATGAGTCTAGGTTTTGTGGAAGGAGTTACCTTTATGGTAAGTTACAGACTTTATCTAACCTTACAATCAACTCTCTGTGGAAGGAGATATCTTGATAGCACTTAGTGTTAGATAGGATGTGAGGATGGCTATTTTGGTACTTCACTCAGTCACTTCATATCTATTGTGACTTTGTGGAATAATTTTTTGAAATACACATTAGACTGCATAAGGTGGTCACTGCGCTTGGTCAATGAACTAGTTTCTGCATTTTTTGACTTTTGATATGCATGCATAGGTTAAAATTGTACACATTGGGGCCTTTTATGTGAGAGAAAATAAGGCGCATCTTAGTCCAGATATGTCTTAAATAGAACTCGAATTGTACTATTTATGTGTTTGCATCCTACATTAGACACATATAAATGGTTCATGTCTTATGTTTCATACAGCCTCATTTACATGCAAAGTTGCCAATAGCAATGCCATTAGCATTGCCATTGGCAATGCAATTAGCAATGTGTCTTATTTAGGGTGTGAAACCATTAATACGAGGAAGTTATATTATTAAGTCTTATTTAAACTGGGTCTTATTTAAGACAAGGATTAACTAAGAACAACCAAAAATTTTTTTTTTCAGGATAAGATGTGTCTTTGTAAGTCTTGTCTAAAATAAAATATGAATACTTGTTTTGTACCATTTATACACGCAGTTCGTGTCTTATTTAAGATTGTTCTTTCATAAGATGTGTCCTATTTTCTCCTGAATAAATGGCCCTTTTGACTTGTCAGGTTTATTTTTTTAATTCAACTGCGTGTTTTATTGTCCAATTTTGAATAATTTTTATTATGATGAAGAATTCTATTTGATATATTGTTTATTGGTAATGATGTAACATAGTGGTGCTATTTGACATTGATTACTCTACAAATCAAAACTGTATTATTTTACCTTATAACTAACCTCAAAATGTACATGTAATAGCAAGTGATTATCATTTATGTTCCAAAATGCTCAACTCTGAAGTGATTACTGCAACTTATTGCTGCTCTGTTACAAAGATAAAGAAAAATAGACTGACTAACATATTTTAAAGCTTTTAGAGCTGTAACATGCTTCAAGCTGAAAAATTCTAAAGAAAAAATATACAATTTAAGGTGTATCGCAGTTAAGCAGGTTGTTTTTTTGTTTTCAGGTTCTGGCGGAAACAATCATGCCATTGAACACTTTAAAGAAACTAAATACCCACTTTGTGTCAAACTAGGAACAATAACACCAGATGGAGCTGGTAATTACATCCTTCATTTTCTAGAATTTGTGTTTTGGTTAACGCGGTTGGTAAGAAAGCTATAGTACCAGAACCGCTGGTAGCTAGCCTGCAATAGATTAGTGTTCCATCCATAAGGATTTAAAGCTCTCCTCAGCAAGATTGGCAAGATTTAGAACTGCCTTCCTGCCAGAAGATCCCAGGTTGGGTCCTAGGCTCTTACGACACTTGAACAATGGGCCATCTCAGGACATTTTTAGTCCTGGACCCCGTTGTTCAAAAGCCAATTAGCATTAACCAGGATTAAATTTTTAACACAATCCCTAGTTAAAAAATAAAATACTAACCTTTATTTTCCAAGTTTTCTCTTCAACTTAAAGATGAGAAAAAGCAGACACTTCCGGTAATTAAACAAAGCATGTTGTAGTTGCACTTGTTTTTCAGTGCACAGTAAGCTTTTCGAAATCGTGCTCCACATAATTATTGTTATTGCTCGGATTTTACACTTATAAAGATTCACTAATTTTACTTACTCCCAAACCACAACAATATCCATGGTTTAAAATTACGATCGTAATTTCAGCGAAACGAAATCAACAGCAATAACAGTAACAACAATAACAATAGACTTTATAGAGCAGTACCGTACATATTAAAAATATAATGCACAATAATAGCGGAAGATATAGTCTGGTAGGTTTCTCATTGTATATCTTAAATATTATTTTAATTATTTTGTTTAGTCTATTAACAAAAACAACAACAACAACAATCTTTATTTACATTTGAAAATATTATTTACAAAGATAATTGCTCTTCGCATTTATTTGAATAACTATTCGAGGCGAAGCCAATAAAAACACACAAAAAACATTCCTGACCGGAGTGACAGAGTCTATTCTTAAATATGTACACTGTAATGCACATAGTTGCATTAAACACTTAGGAAGGCAATGGTTTCTCTTGAAACATGTCTAAAATTCAACTTGAAAGGTGCCGTCTATTAACTGAGAATTAAATATCTCTATTTTGTGAACAGATGTTTTTTCTTATGACGAAGATGAGATGGTATTGGATCCACACCTGGATAACCATCTCGCTCACTTTGGTATTAACATTGCAGAAATGAAAAAGGTAATGGACAAAATTTGAAACCCAAAAATTAAATCCTACTTTTGCATTTTTCTTGTTATACTGTAATTATAAATAAAATTAGTATAAAACTCTTTTTGTTCTTTAAAAATGGTTATTAAATTGACTCTTCCCAAAGATTGGAATTATTTTCTCTTTTTTTATGAAGGATTTTGAGGAATAAAAAATCGCCTTACACTCAAATGATTCTTTCTACATTGGCCCTAAATTTTTGCATTCTCTTTAGGGTTCAGATGAACAATTCAGATTAAATAAGAAGAGGAAGCCCAAATACTAAAAATTGCCCATTTTCATTAGTTTATTAGCCAGGCCCCAGTTGTTCAAAAGCCGATTAGCACTAACCCAGGGTTAAGCAACTCAGCCCGGGTGTTCCATTTTGATGACATAGCTAATTATTTTGTTGTTTTTGTTGTTTTCAGACAGACCGTACCATGGCAGAGTTGGAAATTGACCTAAATATGAAAATTAGAGAATGGGATGTGATTCAAGTAGGAGTTTTACGTTAATGATTTGTTTTTTGAGGATGAATTCCACACACATTGTGAAGGTTGAATCTAGTGGAAATTGCCATTTTCTATTGTTTTTTTTTGAAACATTGCAATGAAAAAATTTGTGCATACCTCACGGTCTTAACAAAAGACAAAAATATAGATCTAATCGTATTAATTTTAATTGAAATCGGAATAATTTTGTACCAAATATAGCTAGTTTTACAGAATTTTGTATAAACATATTTTAAATCTTTCCAGTTGATAATCATCCATTCAAATACAACTATTTTGTAATTTTTAGCACCTTTTATCTTATATATAGTAGAATTTTTAATATATATACATATACATATACATATACATATACATTTACATATACATATACATATACATATACATATACATATACATTTACATATACATATACATATACATATACATATATATATATATATATACACACACACACACACAACATATATTATATATAATGATCTTAAAATGGAGTAGCACTCCACCGTTTTGCTTCATTGAAAGCTGAAAGATAGTACCCTTAATAGTTGGCAGCCACTTATCATACCCCTACAGCTTTACAACTTCACGATGAACAAAGTGTGCAATTCATTAAAACTCAAATAAATTCAAGTTTTAATCGCATGATCAGAAGAGCATGCACTGTTGGAGCCAAACCACTTTCATATCATAGCGTAATCAAGCATCAGCTTCGTGTATGATCTACGAACGATCGAAATTGAAGCTTGCAAACTTTTAGCAGTGAAGACTTTGTAAATTACTGTATTACTGTATTACAATGCTGGTAGAAAAACAAAAGTCCTTGACGAGTTTGATGTTTGGACACCAGGTATCATAAAGAAAAGATCAATGAATTTTTTAAAGTATCATTTTGTGGCTGTGCCCTAAAGCATGCACTGGTTGCCTTATTAACATGACGCAAATTTATGCATGAACCCCACTTGAGTGGGGTGTTGAGGATTTCACCTTTTGTCTGTGACGATGTTGTCATGTGTATATTTGCTTATGTATAGATTGCTTCAGTTGTGGTGGACAAATTAGTGGTTAGAAGAACCATTTGTTATTTGAATATGGCAAGTCAAATTTTTAAGGCCAGTAACCAAATCCAGCATACTGATTGGCCAAAAATCGGTCCACTAACTTCCTATACAAGACCGGGAAGTTATTGGACCAATTTCTTGTTAACATAAGTGCGAAGCATTCTATTTTACTGACCTAAAACGGAAGCCATGTAATAAATATCTTACTAACCTCCTTTGCTTGGTCTGTTCTGGAAAGTATTTGCCATCGGTCTTTCGTACAGGCCCCGGGCAAATATTTTCTCGTACAGACTTCGCACTTAGTTATTAAGATATATTTACTAAAATTAATTAATTTAGTTATAATTTTGCAGGAAGCCGGGAAAAAACTAACACCTCTTTATGGCCCAGGAAATACTGGTCTGAGAAACTTAGGAAACAGGTGATATTGGCATTTAGCACGTCTTAAGGCACTACATATGTTTGTTTTTATCTTTTCTGGAGTCAGTGGATTTCAAAGCAGTACATAGTTAGACCTGCATTCACATCCTTCTCTGTTCGTTATTCAGTTTGGTGTATATTATTGCGTAGAGGCACTTGCTCTTGAGAATTGGCAACCATATTTTTATTGAACCAAAAGTTTGTCTAGTATTTGCATAATTATGTAAATCAAAAGTCTCAATAAGATGACTCACGCATACTGATCACAAGTAGAACTACAGTTCAGAGTAAAAAAATGGCCCCTTTCACAGGAAACTTGTTCAAAATTCTGTCTGTCAAAGAATGAGAGTGTTTATCCAGGTTTCCCTCTGCTTTTCTCAGTTCTTTTTATTTTCTATCAAATAATGAATTAATAATAGCAAAGAATTAAACCAATTTCATAAAAAAAATCCAAGAATCAAACTCAAGATTGATTTATAGGCAAACGTAAGGAGAACGAGTTTTCCTAAACTGGTAAACAATGTGAATCGAGATACAAACAAAGCAACCTGGCAAAGCAGGCTGGAGGATTTTTAACAATAGCTATTGTTGCACAAAAAGCTATGCAGATGAGAAAGTCCTAGCTATAACTCGCTTCTACTTCTGTGGAGTATCGATGAGTCAAAAATAGCTTGATAACAAAGGAGGCTTTTTAGTGTCTTGGTTAAGTCCACCAAAACATTGTTAAGAATCCAAACCAGCCAACCAACCATAATGTGTTGGATTTGAACCAGGGATTACTGAGAGCAAATCTAATTTGCTTGATGGAACATGATCTGAACGTAGGTCACCTTCATTCAAAACCAGTACCGTATTTCTCGGTGTATAAGTCGACCCCTATTTTTTAATTGCAAAATGATGATTTTTTCAGATACCCTGAGTATAAGTCGACTCCCTCAATCTTTATTCT
>JANCMA020386373.1:0-11315 GCA_024336925.2 Zoanthus solanderi
TTTACAGCCGAGTGAGCGAGTGAATTCACCTCACTCCTAAACCTCATCGATGACTTACGTCATCCATGAGGTAAAAAATGGATTTTGATTAAATACGTGCTTTGCTGTTGTAGTTTAAAACTTGTTAAATTTCCACCATCTTGGTTTGAACCCGGGTAATCAGATCAACTCCAACGATAAAGAGCGCAATTTGCAATTGAAAACATTGCAGGATGTCTTTTATAGTATTAATCGAGGATAACTGCCTTTTTATTTTATCATTTTTGATTTTTAAATGGAGTTATGTTATATTCCCTTGAAAAGCTTTCTCAACTTTTAAACTCCAACTTTTTATGCTACGCAAAGCTGTATCTAAAGGAAGTAGAGTATATGACAATAAGGAAGTAAGAACTATAGTTTAATCTGAATCCTCCTTAAGATGTTAACACTACAACTTTAGATGCAACTCCACTGATGAACACTTTGTCCAATAAATGTCTGCTATGGAAAACTTTTATTGTATACTTTAAGATCTACAAGAATTCTAGAGTGATGATTCACATCAACAAAAAGAGCACCTAAGGTCGCTAAATGTGTTTATTAAAATCCCACGAAGAAAAACCCTTCTCAAATGTTTCCGTTACCTTTGTCATTTTGGCATTCACCATTCCTGTTTTGTTGACTTGATATCATGGTTCTTTTGTAAATACCTTTATTCAAATCTCCCAGAACGTCCATCAAGGTAGCTACTCGAGCGGTAAATCTAAAAACCATTATCCAAATGACAAGTATTTTTTAAAATAAGGAAGACAGTGGAACTAGAACTAGAACTGGCATCCTGTATACTTAAATAAAAGTCTTGAATTAACAGATTAACCGAACTTTTATCTTATCTGGATCAGACATTGAAACAAACCTCTGATTTTGAAACCAGTTAGTGAAAAAAGGAAACTAAATGTTAATCGTCCAAGTATAGATGGCACAGATATGCTAATGGCTAAATTGTGGCTTCAAGTTAGCTACTAGTACATTTGAGCTATCTCTACTTGGCCGTTCATCTTTATAGCCACACACCACAAGCATTGCGATTTTAATACATTAAATGTTAATCAGCAAGTTTAAAACTATCGATGACTCTGAATCATCTTCATATGGTGATGTGCTTGTGATTCATGCATGATTTCAATTGGACTGTACGACATAGTTTAATAAAAGGAACAAACTTACAGAACATCCATAATGATAACGTAATACTGATAGATAAAATAATTATACAAGAGGTTGAGTTGCTCGTGAAGCTGCCAATAGTAACCTGGATCATGAACATGGATGTGAGTTTTGGATGAAATTCATCCACAATTGTAACGGCAGGAATAAAACACTGAGTTACAACAGAAATTGAGCGATAATGGCAAGAACAACATCTTTTTAAAATAACATTCTTTTTATGCAATAATCTTAAGCGACCGTAACTCTAAAGCGATTGAACATTGATTTACTTTTTGCTTTGCACAAATTAGGAAACACGAGACGATAACAGTTAAAAACTGGATCATTGGATAATGCAATTCAAGAATTTTTATTTGCTTAACCATCACTGTCTATGACTTGATTGATATACCATAATCTCCAATTATGGTAAACGTTAAAGTTAGAAAGAAGTTAAAAGAGAGATGAAAATTTGTTGAGAAAATGACGTTACAAAGTAGATTTTCCGAGTTTTCTAATGAAGAAATAGAAAGCCTTTTGAAGAATTCCGTACCAGCAAAAACAAAGAAAGCAACATGTTTTGGCATGGTAAGTACTTCAAGGTTTATAAGAAATTATTTTTAAAAGAAGTTGTAAATTCTTGGGGCACACATTTCATGGAGATCAAAGTTTTCCGCTGCCATTTTCAAGTATACAAGTTTTACACTTCTCGTTTCTAACTTAAACTTTTAACACTTTTCTTTTTTTTTTCCCAAAGTCAGTTGTTGTATTTACTCATTTAACAGGTTTTCTTTGAAACTGAGATGTTTGCAAGCTTTGTTCGGCAAAGCTGCTTGCTTAGGGTTCAAACTTTTATTAAACTGCGGTTGCAAAAGGCGCGCATTTCATTTGATTTTCTCTTTGTTGTGGCCCCTGCTTTGACGGGTAACTTGTTAAGTTGCTGTAGTTATTGTAATCTATGTTGCGATTGGTGGATTTAGCTGAGAGTACTTAAAATGATTAGCTCAAGAAACTGTCCGATTACAGCAACTCATTACAATTTTGCAGATTAATTAGTGCAAACTATAGCACTTTATGCACCAATCCCATTTGAGGAAATTGTAATTATTGCACGATTATACGCTAAATTAGGATTATATTCTTAACCTTCAAAAACATTACTGGAAAGTTTAGCAAAAACTCAACGCCAGACTTTAACTGACGGGATTGTGCAATATCCTATAACAACCAAATTCTTTACTGATTTCTTACCCTGCAAGTCTAGTCATCTCCCTTCCGGCTAACACTAATCTGCCTATGGCTTCAGCCATTCTGACCATCATACGGCCAGAAAGATAGTATTCCTGCAATTGAGCAAGAACGGGATTTCAACAACGAATAAACTAAAAGAGGATGTTTTCTCATTTGGCTGCCCATTGCTGATACTTTTCAGAATTAAGTTGTGCATAAATTAGTTGCCGATGTCTTAGATAAAGATGATCATGATATTAATGCAAGTAGAAACATGGGAATCTAACATTTGAAAAGTTGAGAAGAGGCCTAACATTACATAGCCATTTTATAAAGAAAATGTATACTAATACACCATAAAAATTGGCATCTTTTAGACCCGAAACTTGTATTTGAAGGGTTTCTGCAGCTCAGGTGCCAAAAAATTTAAGACCTTTTTAAGACCAATTAGCCAGTATCAAAAATACCATAATACTCTTTGTTTGTCCCTCCAAAATTTTGCACAAGCACTGTTTCCAGTTTCTCTTGGGACCACTGTAAGTTAAAATTGCAATAATTTTGACTGCCAGTTAGTTTAAAACCAAACTTTATGTTAAAATGTTGTTTCTCCATCATAAAGCTAAACGAATCAGGCTTTTGGACAACAAGTCGCTTCTAATAGATTTAGCATATATATTTCAAAAGCTTGATTTGTTTCCTTGTGACAATTAGTCATAATAAAGGTTTCAGACAAAGGATACCAAGTATCGTATCAATTTTAGATTTCACAGCTACGTTTCTCTTAATTATTAATTTTAAAACTGTCCCATAATACCAAGTTCTCTTTACAAATAAAATGATTCTGACTGCAGTGATCTGGCACTACCCATGAGCAATAAGATGAACATCATTCAGAATGGCTGTAACAGAATGCAAGAGAGATGAAGGTAATTTCCAGGTTTTTTTACCTCCATTCTATGGCTGTGCTTCAGTTTTGAAAGCCGCGGGTGTACCAGGCTAAGAAATGGACGACTGACAACAAAAAATCCAACACTTGTAGCAACATCTGTCGAGAATGATAAATAGATGGTAAACTTAAACAGATCGCTGAAGAAACTTAGACAAAAGTACTTGATTTTGTTTAACTCTTGTTTACTTTATCTTTATACTTAATTAAATTGTGCCATCCTGATGCAAGTCTACGCGTCATTAAAAGGGAATGACAAGGGTGAAGTCTTGAGTAGCGAATGACGCTATTCCCAACATAAATTCATCTAAAACTCCCAAAATAATTGATATAAAAATATAAGGAAGTCATCGAAAACAAAATAAGAAAACGATATAAATTGTGCATTTCTTTATGTTGTAGATAACGCCATTCTAAGATGCAAATAACATAGTTTGCGATTATTGCCAGGCAGTTTCAGAACACCCAATAAACCAAGACGACAGAACTTTCTAAAAATATGCTTACAATAATAATAATGATAATAATAATATAGTCATACGAATTTACAAAGCCTAAATTACTACAAAAATGTTCAAATGCGTTCTTAAGTTTTACAGACAATAAGAAATGTATAAGAATTAGTAAGTAATAGATAACCTGTAAATCAATAAACGTCCAAAACAGAAAATTTTCCAATTTACCTTGTTAAAAAGTTTTTTTAAAAACAACGCTAAAGTGCGTCGGGAAGAAGTACAATACTTGGTTTCACCAACTTCAAGTTGAAATGTTTAATCATCCCCGTAAAGAAGCACATCGAGTGAAGCTGACATTTCGAGTGTTAACCCTGCAGGGTCACTCTGATGAAGGGAAAACACTTGAAACGCCAGCTTTGTGCATTCCTTATAAAAATGGCAATGATTAAATATTTCATCTTAGAGTAGAATTGACGAAATCACAAGAGCTTTCTTTTAAAAGTTACCAAATTTGTACTGTAATATAGAGGTTAAACCAAAAAACAGAAATGCTTTAGTTTTAAAATGGTTAAATGCCCTTTAAAGCAGGTATGTGTTAGAAGAGTTTACATAGCAAACAAACATAATACACATACAGAATCCTGTCCTAATATATAGTGGTAAGAATCAAACATGATTAAGTGCTCAACCGCCAGGGCAGAAGCTGTAGCTCTTAAACTAAAGATCGAGGATTAATAGGACTGAAGCTAAATTTTCTTGGGTTTTTTTTTGTTCTTTGGACCATGAGTATTTTTTCGGGGATTACTAAAACTGTTATTTTTACTGAATGACTACATTTTGAACTTATAAACTTTACAACTAACTTGCATAAAGTTGCAATAGTGAATAGAAATGCGCCTAAGAAAGCACCACTTATAAAATTTGGACGATTACACAACAAACTGTTATTATCTCCTTCCCTTTGGGATTCTTTGAAAGACAAAGACAGTAATTTACAGTTCTTAAGAAGACGTTTCCTGTTCACCCTCTGCATTTTTGAAACATAACTTACACTTTGCAATAATATTATCAATAATCCCCATACTGAATCTAAATTGGATGAAGTCCCGCAAGTGATCAACCTGCAAAAATAACAATCATTTATATCAGATTTATGTAGGACACATAATATGGATATGCTCAAATACGCTTTACAACAGACTGTACAAATTGAACAGTTGAGAATCTTATTAGATCATCCCTACAGCGGCTCACATGCTGGTAAATTTAAACATTAAGCCCTTTAGTGAAACAGACTGACAACACAACATCGGGATCACTACCCTAGTCTTGCAATAAATCTATGTGGTTTCCTTAAACACCCGATAGAGGGTCGAAAGACTGGGTCTACAGTTTAACGCACTTGTCTGAGGTTATTTGCCGAAAACAGAGCAAAGGCAGCACCTTCTCTTCAATTATTTTAAGACCCTGAGCGTTGGTCTGGCCAGGAATCGAACCCGATCCTCCTGCAGGATACCCTTACACCATACTACCATAACATAATACTAACTCGGCAAACCAGGAGGCCAGTAAAATTGCGTTGAAATATGACGAATGATGAACTAGTTTTGTATCTTTTCTCCTCCAACTTTCATCAAAACAAAGAAAATTATAACCGTGACCATGGTTTGGAAATGTGATCTTAACTTAACTTGTATATATCTTTACGATTTAATTTCTTTGTTTACTCCTTAGTTTTAGTTTCGATTGAGAAGAAATATCAAACACTCGAGACAGTGTTTCATCTCATTTCCAAACACCTAGAATTTCGTCAAAAAAATACTTCACTGCGCATTGTATTTTCAACCCTGTTCTCAGTGTTTGGAAATGTGATAAAACACTGTCGTGTTTGATATATTACTTGAAAAACTTGTTATATTCGCAAGTGATAAGACTATTGTTATATATGGTAACATAATCTCCATGCTTTTTAACAATATTTTTTCCACCAAAATCAAAATTCATGTGAAGACAAAAAATTCAAAAAAAAATATTGTTGATTATAGAGGCTTTGTTAGAGTGACTGTGTGATATTTAATCATAATTTTATATGACAACTTAGAACTAAACACTATCATAAAGAAGTATTTACTCTGCAGTTTCTTGCAAAATGGGGTTTCTCGATACGACTGTCCAAATACCAAGATAACTTACCACACAATTACCAACATAGCACATTCCTTACCAGGCCCTACCCAAAAATAAATCATTCACTAACCAATCGATTGAATGTGCTTTCTATTGTTATTTTCTCCCGCGTGTTTCCCTGATAAAAGGCCACTTCTTCGCTAAATTGACAAAACCGATTTCATGTAATTAGCAATTAGAAATTATAAAATAACATTACTGTCTGACATAATAATTTCACATTTTTTTAATAACATTTTTTTAATATTTAATAAATGGCTATTTAAAATACTGAAGGTTTTTAAAATATAAAATAAACGCTTTCGACTTTCAAGTTAACTTCGGATATAAAAAAGCACAAGAGAAGCTAGCATTTTTATGTGGTTAGGTTATTTCTTTGGTTTGTTTAAAGAGGGACTTAGTTTCCGAATGAAAAGTCCCTTGACGATCATTCTCTTGAAAATATTTCTTGTCGTGAAAAGAATCTTCCAGTCAAATATGAAGTCTGGGTTCTTTTGGAGGTGGCGCGCTGGCTCTGATTTTTGTTCTATGTCATTGCAAATTTCACATAGTTTATCAAATGTATTACAGTCTCTCCTGAATAAAAAACCCAAATAAGTTTCTTATGTAAAATGAAATAGTTTTAATGTTTTGTAATTTCCTTGCACTTTGTTAGTCCAATTTTCAATACCCACTTGCAAACAGCTTGTCTGGATACTGTATGTAATAGTTAAAGAAAAGAATTCACGGACAATTTTATTTATAAATAGTTCCAATGATGGAAATGAAGACTAACAGGATAAAACAGTTTCAGTAGGAGTCATTAAAATTGAATAGAAGTTGAAATAAATATAAGGTAAAGCAAAAGAGTTACGCATGGTTGCAAGAGACTGCAACAAATTCTTTCTTTGTTTCGTAATGTGACAGGCCTATAGATCAAGTGATTGGCTAAATGACACGTAACAGGGTAAAAGAAATGATTTGCTGAAAAACGTCATTTGCTAAAGCGTGTGATTGGCTAAGAATTACAGGTGATTAACAAAGAGGCATGTGTTTGGCTAAGGATGACCAGTGATTGACAAAGAGACATTTGATTGGCTAAGGATGATGGGCTACTAACAGAGGCTTTTGTTTGGCTAAGGATGACGGGTGATTAACAAGGAGGCGTGTGATTGGCTAAAATAATTGGGTGAACAACAGGACAAGAAAACATCAAAATGATGAAACATATTTTCTACCAATAATGAACATAAAAATCAACCAGACCGAAGTCAAAACAATGAAATTTCAATCAAGTCTTTACAGATATACAGTGTAATCCACTGGGAAAATTGTTCCGACGGCCGATTAGCACTAACTTAGGGTGACTTTTCTAACCCGTGTCTTTGTTTCTAACTTTACAGAGATAGGTTTCAGCTGTAAGTTTGGAAGTAACAAAATTTTTCCTTCGAAAATTTAAGTAGTCCTTTATAAGAACTTTTTCTTAGAGGAAAAAATTGCTGCTTGAGATTTTCTTAACCAAAGAATGGTTACAAGCCAAGTGGCCCATGGAGCCAGCGCTTTGACACCCTCTGGACGGACACTAATCAATCGCATTGCAAGCCAGCTCCCAGCAGAGGGAGGGCGGCTGTGGCTGGCACGGTTGGACAGATCTCACCACAAGGTCCCCAGTTCGACTACAAGTTCGACCACAAGGTCTCCAGTTCGACTACAAGTTCGACCACAAGGTCCCCAGTTCGACTACAGGCTCTTCCAAGATTTGAACATTTGTGCAATCTTCTTTCCTGCCTAAGCTAACTCAACTAAGTAGGTGAGTACCAGCGTCTTCTGGGAGCTAACCTGCGATGGATCAGTGTCTCATTCAGGGGGAAGGTCACAGACTCTCATCCGTTTAACACTACAGAAACTGGAGATAAGTGCCGGCTCTATGGGCCACT
Source organism: Zoanthus solanderi (assembly GCA_024336925.2). Lineage (NCBI taxonomy): Eukaryota > Metazoa > Cnidaria > Anthozoa > Zoantharia > Zoanthidae > Zoanthus > Zoanthus solanderi. Next base: position 7,923 of record JANCMA020386373.1, read on the forward strand.
TGGCTTGTAAAGGATTTAGCTTTTTCCCAGCAGATGCTAGTACTCATTTACCTATTTTTGAAAGATAGAAAGCTGAGTTAGCTTAGGTGGAAAAGATGGTCACACAAATATTCAAATTTCAACAAAGTCGGGCATTGAACCAGGGACCTTGTAGTTTGAAGAAAGAGACTTTACTAACTAGACCAACCACGCCCACCCAATCTAGAATGAAAAATCTCTGTTACCTGTTGGTGATCAGTCTAGAGTTTACAAATCTAAGCTCCCCCTCATTATGTTGTTCCTGAACAGTCATTTTGCCGACAGGTCGACGGAGTCTATCAACAAAGATAACAATCGTACAGTACCATCAAAATAACCAGGGTATTTTGATTAAGATAAGTTAGTGAGTGATAGTTACTAATTATGAGTGCCAATTAAATAAAACTTCCACTTCCAACATGTTAGTACGTTTAACAGAATCGCTGAAGGCAGCACTAGTGAAATATTAACTGGATGGAGCACAGGCAGCCCAGGCAAAAAATCAGTGTAGACTTACAAATACAGTATTTGTATGGAATCAATAACGCAGTAAAATCGCAAATTTGATTTTTAATAAAACTTAGCTAACCTTGGTCTGATGTTGTTTCTGGTAGTCTGTTGATCCCTTGTAGCTTGTTTTTCAGGCATTTTAAACGATTTTTCTATGGAAAGGGCAACAAAATCGCTACAAAGGATCAACAGACTATTAGACACAACATTAAACCAAGGTTAGTCAAGTTTTATTAAAAATCAAATTTGCGATGTTACTTTGCTAGCCATAAACATACTGTATTTGTAAGCCCACATTGAATTTTTGCCTGGGCTGCCTGTGGATGGAAATGATCTGCATTATTATAAGGAAACAAAATTTGTTACTTAGTAGAAATTATACACATTTGTGTCGAGTGATTATTTGAGAAAAGGAAGCAGTAAGGACTGTCTTGGCTGACTCATGTTCACTCAACATTAAATTACCTCCTGGGTTAGGACCATGTACAGTTATACATAGCAGAAGATAACAGGTCATTTTGCACCAAGTCATTTCCTCACCCCATATTGACGTTGTTTGGCTCCTTGCTGAAGTCAAGCCCAATTGTATGGATGCACATTTATCGCTTGGAAATGTCTTTACCGCTCTCATTTAAAAATATTTACTCGGGCTACCTGTGGTAGGCCGAATCTAGGTCTGCGTTTCCTATCTATCGACGTATCGACAAACATGTAAGCCTGCGTTACTATAGCTACTTGAGTCGGTCAGCGGAGCGACGATGTCACGATTGTATTGCTGATTGGTTGTGATTTGGTTAAATTGTGTGTTGTCCAATCAGTAATTTGACGTCATAAAGTGCTCCTCGTATGACAAAATTAAAGCACGCATTATAGATCGTATACATTTCTGAGGTTCCAAGCTTAACCGTAGTCCGAGTAAACGCCTTTACAGGCGTCGTCTAGTATCTTTATCAAATTGTTTCCATTGAAACACCGACGCAGCAGGTGAACACTACATATGTAAAGCCTGGTTTCCATGTGATCTGTAACGGTCGGCGACTGTCTGCGATCAATGAGTCGCAGACACCACACAAGTGTTTCCATATTTTGTTGGCGATCGCAGATCAAGTAATCCCACAAATATTAATATGTCTGGTTCGAAATGAGCGGAAAAAGTCTCATTTCTCATTGGGCAGGTACTAACACGCGATTTAGGAGGAACAATGACATGTCGCCGATTGGCGCAGACCGTCCGAGACACGCGTTCCCATTAAAATTTTTCTTTTCGGCGTGGTCGTAATGATCGGGAAAGTAGAATCAAGTTCAACTCTTCCGATCATTCAAATCGTGTATCGCAGACCGTCCCAGGAAAGGCTTCAAGTGTTTCTCATGTGTCGGAGACATGACGCCAACCGGTTACCGATATCGCAGACCGTCGCCGACCATTACGGATCATATAGAAACCAGGCTTATAACTTGAGATTTGGGCTCCGTTAGTTGCTCTTCAGAGGACTGATACTTAGTTAGTCGCTTTTCGGAGGACTGGTACTTAGTCGCTACATTTAAGATTTGTTGACATTTAATGGTAATTGAGATTCGTTCTAGAAAATTATTGTCTCTAATATTACTGTCTCTAATAAAGTAATTTGACAATGCCAAAGTCTCCTGCGTTACACATGTAAAACTGTGATATTCTTGAATCTTGAAAATCTGAAGCATCCCACTCATGTGATCCCCATTATCTCAAGCTATTTATTGTAAAGCAAGAGCTAGAAAATTCAAAATCAGTCATTGTTAATCGAGAGAAAGAGACTGAAAAAGTCATTCAAAATACTGAAGCTGTAGAACAAGAGTTGAAAAAGTTGTTGAAGGGAGGAAAGAATGAAAGTGTTGAGTCAGGGGATCGAGTGGTGTATGTTGCCCAATCGAGACAGCTTGATAAGTTAAGGGGCAGACCAGAGAAGCCTTCAGACCCAGGAGAGGAAGACTGGATAGAGGATGAGAAGGCAGCATGTGGAATAAGGGCTTAAGTACCCGGATCAAGCCGCATACCAGATAGAGCACCTGGGAGGCAATGCTAGGCATGAAGTTCTCGGGAGGAGAAAGAACGTTAGCACGGAACCTTCACATATCGTCGTAGTGTTACTTAGAGGGTTTAGCGATGGGGATAGCTTACCCCAGCAACAACAGCAATTTTACAGCTACAGGCAGAAACAGGGGGAGGATCTCGTGTCTTGTTTTCTTGCACTTGTCAAATATTTGATCGCATTGTGCAACTTGACTCATCGTTTCTCCCTGGACAAGACACGCAACTTAAGAATCAGCAACAGCAAATAGCCAGCAGAAAACCCGTAAGCCAGATTTAAACTGTTAGAGTCCACTGGATCGAACAATGCAGTGGGCGAGCACGTGGGTACTGGAGGTTTGATAATTGAAAATGTTGTGGGGAGTTGTCCGGAAGTGAAAATAAGAATGGGGGGTGTGGACGCGGCATGCTTGATTGATACTGGTGCTGAGGTATAAACAGTAACGGAAAGTTTTTACTTGGAACACCTGTTACAGGGGAGGGAAGTTTTGAATGTGTCGTGCTACATCCGGATATCTGCCTCACAAGGGCTGGAGATACCTAACATCAGCTATGCCGAACTCCAGTTGACTGTGCTATATAACACTTTTAAGATCAGTGCACATTTTAATCTTTAAAGCAATAAATCATTGAAAAAAGTTTTTTTGCCTCCTTGCATTGCTTTTTAACTTGAAATGGAAGGAAGCGATCCTTCACTGTGTCAATTTTTAGAGCCACCTCGCCGCGATATTTAATTATCACTATAACCAAACAGCTTTTGGTGATTTGGAACCCCACCCCACCACCGCCCCCACCCCCAC
>JANCMA020386479.1:0-11315 GCA_024336925.2 Zoanthus solanderi
CAGGTCTTGTTCCAGGTTTAAATGATCCAATATTCCCTTCTGTTTCTATCAAGGAAAAATCCTATGTTACTACAAGTAATGGCAAAGTTGATTTGGAACCGTGTTTTAATCCAGTATACAAATTTACAGATCAAGGAGTTGATAGGATTAACACATCAGAGATACAACGGCAAACGTTTTCCTTATCAACTGCTATTGAATGTGCAAGTAATTCTAAGAGTTTATCAGTTACTACACCGCAGGTAACCTATGCTATATGTTCTGCATTAAATTTTGTTGAACCCAAATATACACGTTCTAATATGTCACAGGCATCCTCTGATATTGATTCTAGAGTACATGTTGTGTCATCTAAAATTACTCCAGTTGTATTACAGGCAACCCCTGTCACTGTATCCCAGTACAAGCCTACTATTGTACCACAGGCTGCCCCTTCTTTTGTTCCTACAGTGGATGTTGTCGTATTTCCAATCACCCCTGTTGTTAACCACGGGAAACCCAGCCTGTTTACTCCACATTGTATACTGCTCCATTTCAGTCAATGCCCAAGTCTGCCCCACAGGGATACCAGGCCAACAATAGTTCTGAGGCCGGAATTTTGAGACAACAACAAACTACTAACACTAATACTGACCCTGTCCCTCGTGATCATGTCGCAGTCATGTGGAAAATTCAGATGTTAAATGGAATAAAACCAACACAATTTAATGGTAACCCAGCAGACTTCCCATTTTTTCGTGAGCAAATTCGCACTCATCTAGAAAGTAAATTTTTGGTAGATGCTCAACGTTTGGAGTAACTACCAAAGTTTGTTACAGGAGAAGCGCTAAATGTAGTAAAACGTAATCGAGGTTGCTCGTTCAGCGATGTCATTAAAACTTTGGAGGAACGTTATGGGCAGACAATTACAGTAACTCAAGCATGCATAGAGGAACTTGTTTCTGGACCTAAGCTAGCTTATGGCGACAATGATGCACTCCTAAACTTCTCCGAAAAGCTTAATTCTGCTACCAAGATTCTTAAGGGCAATGTTGAACGAGAGGCGAGTGTTGCCACTAATTTGAAACGTATTGTTGAGCGCCTGCCTTACGACCTAGTTAGAAAGTGGCAAACTGTTAACTATGAGATTACCCAACAAGGAAAAACAAGCTGCTATTAGAAACGACCCTGAGTATGGGGCTACAAGACGTGATAAGGACAGCAAGGATAGAAAAGGGTCCTCAAAATCTGTGAAGGATGAGGAGAAATTTATTATGACCTTCACAATTAGTGCTATCAACCTGAGTGGTGTTGGAGATAAATCAAAAGGAGCAGAACTTTGCAAGATATGTAAGTCAAGGCGACATAAATTTCAGAACTGCTCAGTAATTCAACAATGTGACATTGTGGCTATTAGGAAACAATATGCCTTGAGTTCTGGATATTGACTTCCCACCAGTTGATGTCAAGCGTGTTTCTATCTTGGTTGGAAATATTCTCCCCTTTGCTCATATTCAGCAAGAAACTAGAGTCTCGGGAGAATCAGAAAGGCGCAGATACCCTCTCGGTTGGTGCGTTTCTGGAACTTGTAATAAGAAGAGCTTCTATTAACTCTTTGTCAGTGGATTGCAACTATGACGTGATTGAAAGGTTCTGGAAGCTCGAGGATTATGGGGCATCTGCACTTAAGCCTGAAGACAGACCTACGTCAATCGAGGACATAAGGGCTCAGAGGATTATCAAGGAAACTACTCGCTTGACGCCAGATGGGCATTATGAAGTTGGGCTGCTGTGATAATCCAGCTCTCCCTAACAACAGACCTATGGCCGAGAAAAGAGCTGGGTCACTGCGTCAAAGACTCACCAAGCCAGGTAACGAAGTTTTGGCTGCAAAATATCGTGAAGTCATGGAAGGTTACATAGAGAAAGGGTATACACGCAAGCTTACAGAGGAGATAGAGCACGAGAGCCCAGTAACATGGTTTCTTCCGAACCACCCAGTGATGAATCCAAACAAGCCCGGAAAACTTCGCATAGTGTTTAATGCTGCTGCTGAGTTCAAAGGTGCTTCCTTGAATAAGGCTTTGCTAAGTGGACCTGGCGTAACCAATAGTTTAGTAGCCGTTCTTCTGCATTTCCGTCAGGGAAATGTTGGCCTTGCACCAGACGTGGAGGCGATGTTTCTCCAAATTCGTGTTCGAAAGGAAGACCAATCAGCACTCCGATTCTCGTGGTGGACAAGGAGCTATAACGAACCACCCGATGTCTACACCATGCAGGTTCATATATTTTACAACCAGCAAACCTTCTCTCCAGTCACAGATAACCATTGGTGTTGGTCAAGGGAGAGCAACTCGAGAATGTGAATTTAAATGGGTCCCTCTGTTTGACACTTCATCTAATGGCATTTTGACTAATAGAATTTATGTAGCAAAAGTACATTTATGAAAAGTTAACTAGGCATAAAGAAGGTTCAATCCAACATTTAGAAAAAAATTTTAGGCCATAATTTTTGTATACAGCAAAAAATATCAGTCCCATTGATTTGTTTGTTGTTTTATAATAGTTATTTTATTTAAGTTTGTAACTTGAAAAGGATATATTAACACTGGCTTTTATATAATTGTGTAATTCTAATCTTCTCTTCCAAGAAACATTAAAATGATCATAATGATTTTATTCTTTGCAGTGTTTATTGATACAAATGTAATCATAAGACAATACTAAAACATGTACAGTTGTATAAAACACATTTCTGCTGATATCCCTCCAAGTTTGCGGTCCTCAGAGACAATAGTGTAAAGGTTCTCAAACAAGATTACTATACCTGCTTAAACAACAAAATTATGTCAATTCATTTAATAATATATCACATTTACTTGTTAGTAAATGATATTCACCTGCGTTGTCATCCTTTTATTATTGATGTGTTTACACTTTGTAGACTTGCACAGTCTGCTGTATATTACCTTTGGAAATTTATTCAACCTGGACTAATGGCCTATATAAAAAATAGTATAATTGCAACATATTCTATAATTCCTTATTAAGATTATACTGAGTTTAATTGGTAACAGCAATAGTTACATAATTGTGCATTATAAGCTTTTGATAAATATCACAATGTTTCACCCAGAGAGCATATGCATATTCTCAGAATCACACAGCCCTGAAAAGGGCCAAGCATTAACTCTGTTGTTTCAAGGATCAAGCTACACTGTATTAATAAAGAGGTAATTTATTAGATTTGAATTGTGTGACATTTTAGTTAATGGTTTTAACTGAGATCCAACTAAAACACCCGGAGAAAACATTCTCACAGAATCGCAGCCCTGAAAAGGGCCAAGCATACTCTGCTGTTTCAAGGATCCAGTTACACGGTATTAATAAAGAGGTAATTAGATCAATTTAAAAATTGCTGTTTCAAGGATCCAGCTAAATGGACGTAATTAGATTGCAGTTGTGTGTCATCTTAATTAATGGTTTTAAAATGATCTCAATGAAACACACAGAGAAAAACATTCCAACAGAATTGCTGTCCTAAAATGACCGAAACAACAGGTCGCTGTTACAAGAGTCAAGCCCTTTAATTTGTTACTGGGCTATTACATACAAAATAATTTTGTTGTAGAAAGTGAAGAATATAAAAAATTTAATTTTTCAATTTCATACAAAAAATGCCAACTGGTATCACACTGTCTGTGACTAAAGTTGCTTGCTTTTAAAGATACAGTATATCTCACAACTAACACTGTTGCCCTGCCTTGCCCTGCCCTACCCCATACTTTGTTATATATTGTGGAGCCTGTACATGAATATACACAAAAAAACAAAAAAGAAGCACCTGGAGAAAATTCATTCTCACAGAGTGCAGCCTGAAATTGGCCAAGCTCCTCTGCTGCTTCTGGATATAGTTATTCTCATTATCTGAAAATAAATTGAAAATTGTAAGGCGATTTAAATACACCTTTTAATTACTTATACTTTGAAATAGCTGAAACACTCTTTGTAAATCATTTAAATATTTGCAGTGTTGATTCTAATGTAAATTGGCCAATTAATTATCTGATTTACTGTGCATAGATTTTATAATTAAAATAACATGTAGTTTTCAGTTCAAAGCAGATGTCCCTGATGAAGCTCTAAAACCATACTTTTCCTGAACATAACCATGTCATCAGCAATGGAACATCCAAGTACCAGACATTTTGCAAAAGCACAAAGGAATACTCCACAGTCGTAGTCATTGGATTGCTGAGGAATGTCTCATGGTTTCTTGGACATAAAACTCCACTCACTTGCTACAACTGAGCTGTCAATCTCTTCCAGCAAGTTCCACATCTTCACAGCAGCTCTCTGTGCAGTTGGCTTGATGAACGCTCCTGCCAAGCTATCAAGAACCAGAATCTGATGTTGCTTTGGAAGAACAGCAATCAAGAACCAATGCTTACTTTGTCCAGGATTGCAAGGTACAAGAGCAACTTCTTGTTCCAAGAGTGGAGCCTTTCTTTTAAGAAGTTCTTCAGCTGGCTATCTCCCTACTCCTTTCTCAAAACACTCCCATCCAAGCCATTCTACACCCTTGCCTTGATAAGAACTTTTTTTTGCAATTAAACTCAAATACCATTCAATAACAAAATTGGTAAGATAATTGCCTTCAGATGTTGGCTGGCAGCCACTCAAAGCAAGAAGATCAATTTGGTGAATGATGCCATTTTCTTTGAAATCCACTTGACCGTCAACCAATCTTTGTCCTTCAGCAACCTGACAGTCTGATAAGACACAGCTCATGGACTTTTGAAACTGCCGGGTGTAACTAAGTGGTAAACCATATCGTACATGGTTTGCTGATGATGCTGTGGCAACTCTGTTTGCTTGGGCATAATTATTTCTTTCAGCTGTACACCTGGAAGCAAGGCAATCTTCAAATACTTTTGACACTCTGGTCAACTTTTGAAAGATTTACACAATTCTGGTTTTGGTCGTCTGTATCTTCAAAATGGCTCACTTTTGTCAAGTGGGGTGATGTCATTGAGATCATTCAAAGGGTCGTGGGCAAATCCTTGTTTTACATCAAAGGAGGAGAAGACTTTCAGTATAACAGCTGACCGTGGCAATGGATCGTATGCTCTTGATTGAACAGTTTCCTGGAAGGAAGCTTCCCATTTGGCATGATCATAGGAGAAGACCAACCGCGGATCTGAGGGTACTGCAACCTGCGTGCCATGGTCTTTAGTGAAATTGTATTCCATATAGTCTTTGCCAAAAAGTTTGGTGAAAAGATCAATTATGGCGTTGATCCAGACTAAATCTTCCGGTGATCTCATTTGCACCTTTGCTTTCCAGCCACAACCTCGGAAAGCAAATGGCTTCCCTTTCATAAAACAAAACTTTGTGTCAAAACAAGAGGTTTTTACTGTCATACTGTAGGTCACAGCTGCTATGGATGGTAAGACATGAGTATGATAACTCTAGTTCAACTTTTGGAAATGAAGTACTTTTCAATCCAAGCCATCCAAATCTTTTATGAGCCAGAGGCCCAATGAAGTCCTGGGCATGTCTCTGGTTTCTGTAGTGTTTAGTGGATGAGAGTCATGGATTGACTCTCCCCTGGACAGGCCGCTATTGTGCCACAGGTTAGTAGCAAAAGCTGGTACTCATTGTACCGACCTTTAAAGATTGGAAAGTTGAGAAAACTGTTTCCGAAAGACTATCACACAATATTCAAACTAACAGCAGAGTGAGGAATGAAACCCTAGGCCATGTGGTTGGAAGAAGGCAGAGATCTAGCTGTAATGCTCTGGTTACCTTTAAGAACCAAAACTTCTGAATAAAATGAATAATAAAACAGACTTGCTTCAATTACTTTGGGTTTTATTTTCTCTCTCACACAAAACCACATGGTTTTCTAAAAATAGGCATTAGGATGACGTCACACTATTGTACTCTAGCCAATGTATCAACCATCCCTCGATCAGCCTAATTGTCTTTCAAGCCAAACCTTATTAACGTGACAACTGTTCTTACCGTTTGAAAAACAATGTTGGGCTTGGACAAATTGAAATCAGATCCAGAGAAGCCTTTCAGCATACCAGTGGGTGATGATTTGGTGAACTACAACAAAGACAGCTACAACTGTAAAGTTTTTACAAAAGCAATTCCAGGATTTGCTGGAATCAATTTAAACAGTTACTATAAAATATAAATTAAACCCTGTACAGTATATAATCTATACATGTAACAACAAGTAAACTCGTTTTAACAACCTTTCTCTTTTAAGAACATATAACAGGACATACAGTGTATTGGGAACAAGTATAACATTTGCATGACAATTAGTAGCTTTACTGGAAGACACTAGAATAGTAAATCATGCTATATAGTAACAAGAAAGTATTAACTGCATGGACAGCAAGTAGAAACTTACTGGACTGCCCCACTGCTGAAGGATCATGATTGGTTGCTCGTGAGTAAAGCATCCTCTGGGCTTTATGCGATGCCTCAAAGCCTTGGTTGGAGTAGTGCCGAAATGATCGATGTTGTTGAAACAACATTGCACTGTGTTCCACAGTAAGATGTGAATAGTCTCCCATTCCAAGAGTTACTCCAACTATATGCCGTGGAAGGAAACCCCACAACTTGCACTGCATAACAAAAGAAATAAATTTATGCTTTTTGCCAGTAGCTAACTCATGCAAAAGTAATTTAAATTTATTTTTTGCTGTGAGTGAGCATAGCAGGCTACCTGTGGTCAATCTGGCCGAGTACTGGTTTAGGCATGAAAGTACAGCCAGTTCGAATTTCCAAACTCAATTTTTGGACTGGCTGGCTGGCTGGTGAGTTAATGGATGATTTTGTGAACAAATAGTACATCAGTCAGCAGTAGCAAAGTTATAAATTCATATGCATAGGACACAGTATTTGACAGAGGGTGTGACTGATTGCATGCATATTGCTTTTGTACAAACATTGAGAGGAGGACAATGTGCTTTTATGATTCTTTAGCTCTGTTAATTATTTTCAAGTCACCATGTGCATTTATGGACTCGTAATTAATTGCTTTATAGATTTTCATGACATTATACTATATTTTGTTTTTTTATATTGAACTAATCACAGTAACATATATGAGAATAAACGGACTTTAATCATTCTGAAAATTAGATTAAATTTATCACTTAGAATTGCAACCGTGCAAGACATGTTATTTAGTTATATTCAAGCGATTTATGAAATGTTTATAAATTTTTTTTACAGTAACATGTATAGAAATATATGAAGTTTAATATAAACTTTTTCATTATTATTTATACTCAAAGTCTTCATGATTTGTTTAATCAAGTTTTTTTGATGAAATCTCAGCACAATATATAATATTGTCAATGCTTAATTATTTAAGACAATCTTTATTGTATCTCACAGCTGTCTTGTAACACATCTGCATCAGCTTGCATCACTTCACTTTCTATTAGAAATTTCTATTGTAATGCCTTAAGCTATATGATTCATACAAATATTTTGGAACAAAATTGAAGGGCATTAATAATTTCAAGTACAGTACTTCTGAAAAATTTTCAAGGACCATTTGTGCAGCCTCAGAACTTACCCTTAACTGACAGATTTTGATCTGAACATTAATGATTTCTTTTGGTTAATGTGGGCCCAATTAAATTAATTAAACTTTTCACCCATTCCAAGTTTTTTGAAACGTAAGCCAAAATCAGACAGAACTGCAAGTTTTTGAAAATAATTGAGAGGACTTTTTTTTTAACTGAGGGCTTAAAGTTGTTTCCCAAGGTGTTTTCGAGGCTATGCAAACCTCGCCAATGTATTGATACACATTCTGGCTTGTTGAGACACAGGCAACCCAGGCTCTTATCGCAACGTTTTAGTACAGCAAAGATTGCTTTGAATGAACCGAGTTCTGCCGTGCACAACGGAAATGCAGTATATCATTCGAATTTTCTTCGACTTTTGTTATGTTGTGTTGGTAAAATGTTTTATGTGCAGTGAAATTTATTGGTCTCAATTTGCTGTGTGACCTGTGGCCGAAACATGTTTCCGGGCAGCCTTTCATTTTTAAAGAGTGAGTATAAGTTTGTCGTTGTGTTTGAACTTGTGTTTCACGTTGAAAAAGATTTCGACAGGCTCGTGGCTTTATTTTCACCTTATTTGTACTATAATTTCACTTTAGTTTCACATATTCTGTAGTTATTTTTTACATTTATCCAGAACTAACCATCGTGAACCGTTGTGTGAAATCACCGCATCTTTGAAAATAACGTGAAAAAAAGGAAGAAAAAATGTCTCGGTCATTGCGTCAGTCGCGGCTCTGAAAATGAAGCCATAGATAGTTCGAGTGTCCGCACTGTAATTCAATTAGTTAGTGTAATTTCAACACGAATATTAAACTCACCATACTAAGTCCATAAGTAACAACCAACAGCACATATTCATCAAAATCGCGATTAGAGCTCAAGCCAACTTTTTGTTCCCTCTAAATTATTGGTTTGTTTACGCCCAACATTGTGGTAGCACTGATGCATCAGCATCTGGTCGGTGAACACATATTAGGCTATGGCCAAACAAACAACTTCACTGCTTTAGAAATATTCTGCGAGCTCTCATCAGATAAATACCTACAGAATATTTTTGTTTTGCTCCTTAACCAGTTCTTCTTTTGCAATGAAAAAAGCTAATGCCTCCTTACTGAGACTGTAGAACATCTGTTCACCGTTGTTGTGCCGGTAACAAATAAATTTGTAGAAAGTGTCTACCAACTTAACTGCGTACTGTTGAAGTTTACGTACTTTGGTATTGACCTCTGTGCATGTCAAACGCTTAGGTGTAGGGGAACAGCAAAGGATCCTGTCTACTAAGCCATTGCCCTGCTTGACTAATTTTTCGTAAACAGCAAAGAAGCTTTCGGGCTGGCTTAACCCAAAGAATGCCATGCCTTTACATGCAATCCGCTCGCGTTTAGCACAATTCCCTTTGTTGACTGTCCACTGGGTGCTGTCAAAAAATTTTATTAATAAATCTTTGTCCATGTCTTTCCCAGCACCCTTGCCCACCATCGAACTTATGATAACATGGACTTCGTCTTTTATGAAGACCCCTAAACCATCTAGATTTAAGGTACTCAAAAAAAACCCGTTCCTCTTGAATTAATTTTCCACTAGGATGGGGTCTCTGTACCTTCTTCCAACCAATTATTAGATTCTCAACGGCAGCATGCAGGGACGAACTGTTACTTGCTCCAGGTGGTGTAGCACAATCGTAAACAGATTAAGTGGCTCCTCTTCTATAGCAGACACCCGATGCCTAGTTTCAGGTGCAATTAAACCAGATAATGCGGTCAATATAGGTGGTAGCATGATCTCCTTAACCACATTGTGGGCTTTTGAAAAGACATCCAGCCATTGCACTAGGAATGTGGGTAGAACTTCATCCCAGGGAAGCTCAATGGCGTAGAGTTCTCAAAAGATCCATATAGATGTAAGTTTTTGCTGGTGAACTTGATTTATCATTCTGACCACTCTACCAACTGTTTCTTTGCTTAATTGTAAGTTTCTTGCAATTTTCTTCTGTAATTTGGCTTCTCCCCAGAAGTAGATAATCATGAGTACTTTTGCCAACGGAATTTTCGGAATAGCCCCCCAAAAAAACCTGTCGATTCGCAAATCTCAAATATTGTGGACATATCCTCTAAAAAAGGCTTATTAGTGTTTTGAAAGAAACACTATCAGTAATGGATTGGGAAAAAAAAAAACAACAATGAGAGCGATATGGAAAAAATATTAAATATCAATGGTCTGATGCAACTTTCCAGTTGTGATAATTATATACTTGTGTTTTTTTTCATCATTTCACTGTAGTGAGATCCTTCTGAGCTGATAAAAATTCCCTTTACATAAAAATAATGGTACTTAGATTAAATTCAATGGAAAATGATGTTTTACCACAAAAATCCATCCACGTGGCGTTCTTCCCTCCTTTTAATTTCCATGTTTCTGTTGCACCGACGACATTGCAGTGGATTGGGCAGTAAATTTTTATCGACTCTAAAACAGGTAAATTTAGGAAACGCGAAAATTCATCCATCGCAACCAAGTATTTGGATTGTTGGATTAATGAATGATCCCTAGAATAGTTTTAAAGAAGAAACAGCGTCTAGGTGTATCTGTTGAATTTCCTTTCTTGCGTATTTCTCTGCACAAGAGAGGGCGTCAGTACAATTTTTGACTAACAAGTGACGTCAGAAAACTGGAAGTCGGACATGTTGGTGGATGTACAAAGTAGGCCATATTGGTAGAAACAAGAAGTAATGCGCGAAAACTGTCTTTGTTTTGCTTTTATAAAACGCTCTTATAACAATACAATAACTTTGTGTTGTGTATGGTTGTGGTCACAATAGTACTCGTGAAAGTGGCGAATAAAAATTTTTCGATTTATGTCTATAATTTAAAATCAAGGAGAACAAACTCTGCAACTTACCATAGAAAGGCGGCAAGCATGGCTCAACGACATCAACATAGCCAATCTTACACAGCGTAAGAGTGAATCAACTCGTGTTTGTAGTGATCATGTTATCTCAGTTAAGGTTAAACAATATTCTGTGTTTTAATGAAAGAATTTATTTTACATACTTTGAGCATGTTTAAAGTGCATATGAAATGAAATTTGTTTTTTTTCATAAATCAGTGGTTCAGTATGTATAAACATCAGATTCACCGAAATTTTTTTCGAAAAATTTCAAAAACCCCGTTTTTCGGGCTCTGAAACCTTGCAATTTTTGCTAAAAAATTGACCCATGGACTGGGCGCGAGTTTTAGTAGTGTGACGTCATAAGGTTTGCAAAGGGTTGATAGTACTGATAAACAAAGGAACAGCTGGCTTTGGTTTTTCGCTAATTAAATGTCTAGTGAGAGCGATTCGAGCTTTTTCCTCGGTGCAGCGAGTAATTCTGTAAATTTTGAAACTAACATCAGAATGTGGAGAAGAATGGAGGTTGTTTAATCAAAATTTGGGCATAATTGCTGTATGAAGGCGAGCCTCTTGCAAACAATGAAAACGAGAAGTCTGAGGATGGTGGCGTGGAACAAGACGGCCTTGCACCAGAAATACTTGCAGAAAGATTGGATAGACAAGTTTCTGTAGATAACTGGTAAGCAATTATTCATTTTCAATTACATGGCAAGTTGTTTTTGAGCCGTCTAAGCGACGAATATGTTTGAAACTATTCTCTGATTTCTGTTGTTTCAGGTGTGAATGTAGACGCTGTCTTGTCGACTATTTAGTTAAAGCTCTAGAGTTTCGTTGTTGCTGAGAGGTTG
>JANCMA020386585.1:0-11314 GCA_024336925.2 Zoanthus solanderi
ACTATCATCGACTATCATGAAGAATTTGAACAAGCTCAAAATGAATGATAGTCGTTGATAGTCGATGATAGTGCATGGTAGTTGGTGGTCAAACGGAAGCACGCGCTTCAACTATCATGGACTATCATGGACCGTTTGACCAAGGCTTAAGTGGTAGAAGGCAAACTAGTTGGCTAATTGCAGACAAAGTTATTGGGTCTCCAGACACAAACCCAGGCAATGGTTTGAGTAGTATTTGAACTCGGTACAAGTTCATGGAAATCACTGAGCCACGCTGCCTTCTATTGGAGGAGATTCACTTGTGGTTGTTTAACTCGCATGTTCTCCTTTCACATAATTCTATTTTAATGACTGAATATGATGCCTTTTTGTGGTTCGATCTCAAATTGCTTTGATGCATGACATCTTACAAATTCCAGAAAATACAGAAGCAAATCATGTGACTTTGCTAAACGAGAGCTCTACTACTTCAAGTCCTCCTTCATCGCTCAAAGAAAGAGTTTCACGGAAGATATTTTCTTCTGGTCCGAACAAAGATGAGAAAAAAGGTAAATAAGAAAATACACGAGTTCTTTGTTCAAGATAAAGTT
The DNA here is from genome assembly GCA_024336925.2 of Zoanthus solanderi. NCBI lineage: Eukaryota > Metazoa > Cnidaria > Anthozoa > Zoantharia > Zoanthidae > Zoanthus > Zoanthus solanderi. The sequence goes on from JANCMA020386585.1 coordinate 591, forward strand.
TTAAACTTTAATTTCACTGGGGTAAAACCCGCCATTCTGTGTATTATGTGGCCTTAGTGGCCATTTTAGTGGATGCAGGTACATATTATAAATCTATACTTAGATTTAGCGTGCATTTGCTATCTACGCTTGCTGGATAATCTTACAGTTAAATACTATTAGTAGCTATAGCTAAGTGCCAACGAACAACCCTTTGTCGAAGTACACCGTTTACATTACCAAAAAAAACTTGCTAAAAAAAAGCTTTGCCGAAGGAAACTGTTTTCAAATTTTTCAAATTTTTGCTCACTTAATCACACGTTATTGAACTTTTGAAATGAACGGTTCTTTGTTAACACAATTTACGAATCGAGATTTTTCTGCCTACAGCTCGCACCAGACCTCGCGCACAAACTGCTTTATGAGCTGCCGCCTCGCCTCTTGGAATTCGAGAGAGTTTCCACCATTTTTGGTAAATGGAATAAAAAGGACATTTTAAAGACTCCTTTAGAAAGAAAATTTGTTTTAAGTTTTAGCTTTTTGTATTTTAAGCTTTTTGTGACTCTAGCTAAGAATATTTGTCTTGCTCAACTTCTTACCTGAGAATCAGTAGGCAGCGTTGGTGGGCAAGGCCCTTTATTAACCCTTTGCCTGCTAGATTCTTTAAAAGCGAATTTTCTTAAAAAAATATAAACTTCAGAATTAGTCAAAACCATAGACATTTCTAAATTATACTTGCAAAGACAAAGGAAATGAACGGTCATTTAATAAGGTTTCATCAACAGGTTCAAACGTTAGGACAATTTTAATTTAAATGACATTTAGCAGGATAAGGGTTAAGATTTAGTTTGCACCGAGAGCCTCAATAAGGTGCGTTAATCGTTATCCACTTTCAGTATTATTTGAATTGACAGAAAGTTTTTTCTAGGAAAATAGTTACAGCCTTGGATGATCAAATTAATATTTTCAGTGCTTTCTGTTGCACTGCCTCATTTTTTTTTATCACTGATCATTTTCTTTTGGTTCGTCAAATGTTTTCTCCACTAATATGACATTGATTTTACTGTCACAACCAACAACTAACCCTTTTTCTTGTAATGTTTTTGTATCAAACTTTTTTATCATACAATTTCAAGCACTTCTGCAAAAACGTTTTTGTTCTTGGTAAACTCTTCTTTTTTCTATAATACTTTGAAATTCGAAAAATTTCTTCCATTTTGGTTTATGGCCGCGGACTGAAGGAGGCTGGGAATAGCCGTGAATAACGTCATTCTCCTATATTTTTCTAATAAACAAAAATTTAAGACAATAAAAGATGAATATTTAAAGTATTGTGTTAAATGTTGTCATCTTCCAAATTTAAAAGCTATCAGGCAATGTTTCTGTTATAAGTTACACCGTTCTAATTTGGCATTGACGTCATTCGCGGCGATTGCCAGTTTTCTTAGTGACACGGCCATTAACCAAAATGGTGGAAACTCTCTCGAATTTCAAAGTAATATGAAACAAAAAATATTAGACCAAAATTAAAAACGTTGTCGCAGAAATGCGTAAAATTGTATGATAAACAGTTTAATACAAAAACAAGAAAAAGGTTTAGTTGCACTTTAATTACACGTTATATTCTTCTTTTCTTTTAAAAGGCGATCTCATACCCAGACGTTCATCAGCATTAACTCCAGATATAGAGGAGTTTCACCCAGATGACGAACTGGATGCTGGATTTCTGGCAGAAGAAGGAAGTACAAGGAATAAGAACAAACCCATCAAGAACTCCAAAGCAGTACAGATGTCATCAAGTGAAAGCGACGACAGTGACGGGTGGGTGGGTTGCTAACTTCCTGGTTTAGTCAAAAAAGCTTCATGTTTTTCTTTTTTTTTTTTTTTCCATTTGAAAAAACATCAGATATTTTTTAAAATATGTTTATAAAATAATTTGAATAATACTTGCGTTTTCTTTGGTCTACAAGTGTGTTTTCATGGCGCTATGAAACACGAAATGACGTGAGCACTATGGCTGGCTATATCTCCAAGTTGTGAGAATTTACAGCTTTTTGAAAAAAATCAAAGTATACATACGCGCTTTGTATATCGTCTTCCCCTTTGTTAAGACGGAAAATAATAATTTTGTAAAAGAATAAAACCTATTGAAAATCAAAGCGAACGTTTGTGAGAATTCGAGAGCAGATCATTGAAAACCCAAGACGCAGTCGAATAAATTGCCTTAAATGAAAAAGTGTAAAAGCGTAACTCTTAGATTGTCACAAACGAACTTGTTATAATGTGCTGCTTTTACTTTCATGCGATCTATTAGGAGACATATTTTCCTTAGTATTGGTTGAAGAACACTTTTTTTAATATAGTCGGGCGAGCATTCTGCATTATGATCAAATTCAGGAGACTCTTTAGTACCTAAGTGTGACCTTCTTCATGATTAGGAAAAAATGACAAGTTACAGATTGCCTAGCTAACTATACAGTCAAATAAGAATAAATTAAGATAGATGATAAACAATGGAGAAATGTGCATAAATTAAGAGCGACATTTTTTGTTAAAATAGCTCATTGTCCTTGTAATGTTGTTAACATTTTTCTGATAGCGTTATACTACGATTTAATAGTTTTAATTTAATTTTGTGTATTGTTTGACCATCCAACTGACTGATTGTTACACAGTGACATTGAAGGCGGGAACCCAATGGTTTCTGGATTTGCAGAGGATCTTGATGATGATGATCTAATACCAAGTACCAAACACCCCGTATCAATAAACCATGCTATAGACCAGTCAGAGGACAGCGATGTCACAGAACCGCAGCCAACAAAACCCCTGAAGCCAGCGATTTTAGACGTTCAGGATTTGAGCAGTTCAGAAGAAGATAGCACAAATGTTGAAGAGCAAAAGAGGAAAAAAGAAGAAGAAAAGAAAAAGAAAGTAAAAAAGAGTAAGGAGAAGCCGGTAGAACTCGTAATAAAACAACCTACCGAAGATTTTAAATTTGGCACTGGCAGCGTTGATGATTGGCTGAACTCACCAGATCTAGAACCAAAGGTGTGTACGAAAATCTTGTACTAAAATTGTTGTATATTTCACTTTTTAAAATAACCAGAATGGTACGCGCGCTGTTATTGGTTAAATATCTGTGGTTTATTGTGCAGGTAAACCACAACTGCAATTTGGAAAGCGAAGAAACATTAGTGTCTCTTTTTTGTTTAAAAAAATTGACCGTCAAACATGATGACCTTCGTAATTTAATTCATTGGCGAAAGAGGAAGGCTTCGAAAATGTAGCTGTGTTCAGCAACAAGTTAACAAAGAAAACTAAATCGAAACAATTTACAGGAATGCAAACCGAACAAGTAGACATAATTACAAGCAAAACAAACCAAAAAGGCAACACAAAGGGCCGTAGGTGCTTTTACAGGTTTGTTGAGACAAAAATGTCTACTTTCATTCAAAATTACAAAGAAATTAAATAGCCTTCACAAAAAAGCAGTGCTGCGGTAACGGAGTCTAGCCTCTAAAGTTATTACAAACTACCATCCATTCAGCGACTTCGCAAATTTAATGCAGCAATGTCCTTTCCTTGGCACTTGGTGATGGCAAGTCCCAGTCAACTTTGATTGAACCACCGAAAAAAATTTTGGATTGTATGTGTGTTTTGATTGGTCAACAGGTGTGTTTTTTAGCGCTATGAAGCACGAAAATGACGTGGAGATATGATTGACTGTGTCCAAGTTGTAAGAATTTATAGTTTCATGAAAAAAAGATTAAAGTGTACATACTCGTATAGTATATCGTCATTTTCTTTGTTAAAACTGAAAATAATTTTATAAAAGAAATAAAACATGTTCTGTATGCCTTCATAGCCTGGTGGAAACCTCCGTAAAATTCTTAAGCAGGTGAAAATAATTTGCTCTTGAATTCTCCCAAACGTTCGCCTTAGTTTTTACCAGGCCATGAAGGCACGGAGAACATGTTTTATTTCTTATTTAGATATTACAATTGATAAAAGAATACTTTAAACATTTAAAAGTATCAAATAAAAAGTGCCTAATATATGATGATGTGCTCTTTACAATTAATTTTGTTGAAAAGGCTCTCTGAGATGAATCATAGATACTGCACACAATTAGAACTGTCTACTGTTCTGTCAGAGCAAAACTAGCATCCTTCACGACCTACTAAAGAGTGAGTGAGAGTGTTATTTCAGTTTTTCCTCTGTTTAATTCAGTTCTTTATATTTTGGACAAAATATATACGATAATAAGAGCAATTAATTTACGGTTTCATGAAATAATTGCAGATTGTTTCAACCGTAAAACGTCAAGTGAACTAATTTCCCTAAACTGGTATTAACATGGGGATTGGGACACTGAAAAAAAAAACAACCACTGCGCAAAGCCGGCTTGGGGATTTTTAATCATTTATATATTACGAGTTGTTGCACAAAATTTTATGCAAATGAGAAAGTCCCAGTTATTACTCACTGCTACTCCATCGTAGTAACCGTGAATCAAAAATAGTACACAAGATTTTTCATCAAATGAATATAACCTTTTGTTAAAAATGTTTTGCTTTCTACATATTTAGACAGGTTCCCCCAGTTTGTCCACGGAAACACAGTACAACCTAAGGTGAGGCCGTACTGTAGTTATAGAGTAATTATAAGAAAAATAGCTAGAAGTTCTCCAGTTTTTTTGAACAAAGATGCCTGTGATATCCCTTGGGAGATCATTTTGTCCCCAACTTCACAACTCAACAACTTGTTTAAATGAGATGCAAGAAGTTTTTAGAAATGAAACCTAATCAAAATGATAAAAAAATTGTCATCGTCGTTAATTAGGTTTTGTAAACACTCAGCTGAGGTGTGCTCTAGGCTCTATAACCACAAAGTATTTATCTGTAGCAGTAAAATTTTGGTTGCTCTTTCTATTCCTTCATAATTCAAAGACATAGGACGAAGAAGCTCAAACCATAGACTTTAAACTGGCTCATTGATAGAACTACAATCCATAAAAGTTTTTTATGTTTTTGTACAGACTTCACGATGCTGTTGCATATTTATTTCCTAGGCCAAAACGTTTTGCTTTTGAGATATTTCAGCTAGAAATAATATACGCTTAATGTATGGCCCTATGGAAACAGTTAGTTTTGTTTTCTCGAAAGTCCTGCTATTTCTCAGGAAACGTGGAATGACAAGGCAAAACATTACATTGAGCACTAGATTTCATAATATATCATGATTTACGTCGACTGAGTGACTTCCAGGCTAAAAAGTAAAATGCTACTTTTATTTATTTTTTTTTTAATTTGTTCATTTTGAACCAATCAATACCCAAGCAAAGCCTAGTACTGTACAGTACAAGTCTTGTTTACTTCCATTGTTTTGGAAGTATATCCCCCCCTCCTTTTGCTGAATTTCCTTCAGTATTACACGTCCGTACTGACCAAAATGTTTCTTTACGGCCTTATTCTCATCTTTGTCATCCCTGATAGCTTAGACGTAATTTAGTACATAACTCGAAATAGAATTTTTAATAATTTTATATGATTATTTGATAAATTTAGTTCATAACTCGAAATAGAAGTTTTAATATATGATCATTTGATAACTCTAGGAAAAAGGATACAAATGTCGTTTTATCAGTTACCACTCCGCCTGCGGCAACAACCATGGACGAGTGGAGTCTTTTTATGGAACAGCAATTGCAGTCAAACACAGTGAAATCTTGTAAGTCTTTCCTTAGTTAAGTTCAGTTCTAACTAAGAGTGTGCATCTCTGGATGTAAAGTATTGAAAAGAAGTTATAAAATAATGTAAGTTTATCATTCGCGTGTTCAGAGAACAACTTTAAAGAGATCCTCCACTGTCCAACCATAATAATTAAGGGTGGTCAGAAGAGCCCGTAAAACTAATAAATCTAAACATCGTTATTAAAAATGCATGCGCGGCAGTTACGTAGTTTATCCCTGACTCGATTTTTGCTGTATTTTAACGGACTTCCACTAAGAATGTATGGAATGCAAAGAACTCGATTTTTTCACGCTTATTTGGACCTTGGACTTGGATCACATGAAACTCACGCATAGCAATGGTGTGGTCCAACCCAAATCGAGCGTGTTAGCCTGGACGTTTCTTGTTCATGTTGCCGTTTGATGTCATTTTTTGGTCTCATTCCGCCTCAGGCGAGTAGCAAGAGTGTTATTCATTTCTGATAGTCTCGACCTCAAGGGTGCACCCACATGTGCCACTAATCGATACTTGATACACAACTCAAAAGCGAAATTAAACTTTCTCCCACGCACTTCTTAACCTTTGGTATTACTAGTTCAAAATAATACTTTTCCTTACCTTCGGTCCATATCGTGCACCACCAGCATCATTTTAAACTGGCATAGCTGGCAGACACTTGCGCCCTTCTGGAGCGTGCTGCTAAAATTGAACATTTGCACAGGCGTGCAGCCGCAAATGATGACGAGAGCAAGTTTGTCTGCTTGCAGGAGGACAGTTGTACTTTTGATCTGGTGGTTTTTTGTCAAATAATTTTAATTTATTGCATGTATTTTGTTTTTCTCTGTTATAACTACTTGTACACTACTTTTCTGCATGTGTGAAACACTAGAAAATATTATAGTTTTATTGGGAAACTGCTGCAGTGAAACTCTCTCCAGAGGTTTGGCGACACTTGCTCCCCCAGCTGTTATCAAACTAGAAATTATCACCACCTAAGTCAGGGTTCGCACTCCACCTGGAAATCCTTGATTTTCGTGATTTTTCATTCCTGTCCTGGGATTCCTTGAAAAAGGGATTTTTTGAGAGTGACCTTTCTCAGTAATTGAATTTTGAGTTTGCAGTCCACTTTATAGTGTAATTTGTGCCGACAAAATAGTTTTAAGACAGGATTTTTTTTGTTATTTATATAAATCAAAGTTCTCGTTCATAAATCGCCGCCTGGTTAGCCCAGTTGGTAAGGCGCCAGACTGCTGTGCGGGAGGTCTCGGGTTTGATTCCTGGCCGGACCAACACTCAGGGTCTTAAAATAATTGAGGAGAAAGTGCTGCCTTTGCTCTAACATCTGCAAACGGTTAGACTTTCGCGTCTTCTCGGATAAGGACGTTAAACTGTAGGTCCAGTCTCTCGACACTCTAATTATTATTATTATTTTTATTAACCAGTTAAAATGAAATGAAAGTTTTCAGTAAGAAAGAGCTTTGAAAATACAAGAAAATAAAATAAGTGGGGAGTTAAAAGTTTTAAATTAGTAGCTGTGAAGTTTCGTCTATTTCGGATTCAAGAGTAACTTAGACAATTCAAAGTTTAAAACTGATCTGCTGTAAGGAGGCGATGTTTCGAGCATTAACCAGTCGTCAGAAAAACTGAGGAAGAAGAAAAAGATGCTTCTTATTCTGCAATTTACTTTATAAAGTAATTTGGATAGTACGTGCGTTTTGATTGGTCAAAAAGTATGTTTTCATAGTGCTATGAAGCACGAAAATGACGTAAGCGATATGATTAGTTGTCTTCAAGTTGTAAGAATTTACAGTTTCATGAAAGAAATTAATGTATACATACGCGTTTGGTGTATTGTTTTTCGCTTTGTTAAAACGGAAAAGTTTATGAGAATTTTCGATCACTGGTGAAAACCCTGGACTGCGTCTCAGGTTTTCCCTGATCTGCTCTCGAATTCTCCCAAACGTTTTCCTTGGTTTTCTCCAGTCTATGAAGGTTCGGAGAAAATGTTTTATTTCTTAAATAAGAAACGTTAGGAAATCAACGTCTGGGTGGATGAGACAAGTAAAGTGAACTGAAATCAACGTAAGGAAAGGAATAGGGATTCAACAAGAAAATTACAAAAATACTGTTTTTTCGTGTTTTTAGGCTTTCCAAGCGAAGATTGCAGCATTGCAACACATGTTCGAGAACATGGGAAGCGCTGAAGCTGAATTACATCGTAAAGGTGTCTCTTTATCCACAAATCTACAAAACAAGATTGACCAGTTATACAAGCGCTGGAAACAGTTGCAGAATCAAATGTTATCACGCCAGACTGTACTGCAGGATGCATGCTCTGATATGGACGGCACCTCGCTTTCAGGACTTGCAGGTATAATAGCCCATTTAGTTAGAGGAGCCTGTTTGTATGTTAGAATGTTGCTATTTAGGATGTATTATATAGAATTTTATAATAGTTTGTTTCATTTTTAGACAGAGAATAGGGAATCGCATGAACCCCAGTGCAATGAAAGTTAAATTTCAACTGTTTTCATAGTTTTATCTACCCAAGGACGGGAATAACAACAGAATACCCCGCAAGTATTGTTCTTGATTTAAATGCGTATTTAATTTTAAAGAACGACGAATGCACAGAAATAAATTTCCGACAGTTGTTGGGTATTCTGTAGCTAAGCTTAAAGTCCAATGTAATACAAAAGTTTAGCAGCTCCTGGGTGTTTAAGGATTTACAGTACTAACATGGAAATGTTTTAGAATAATAATATGATTATTCCTTTATCACAGCGAGTGTGGAACCACCATGGGAGCGGGCAGTTGCGCTTAACAAAGTACCTTACTACATAAAGTGAGTAAAATTCATTTGTTTTATGGCCAGTACAATAAAAAGGGCTTTGGGATGTAGTCCTTAATCAACACACGGTTGATTTTTATATTTATTAAAGGGAACCACAGCTGTCCAACAATATTAATCTCAAGTAAGAGTTTTCTTTGACTTGTGTCTACATCAGCTGCTCAAATTTGATAATTCCGTATATATAGTTCTCGCCAAGCGATTTGCTAAGATCATTGAATTTTCTGTGGGCCGCCATCTTGAAATATGACGCGGTTGCGTAGCAGTGCCAGACCCCCTTCATTAAGGTTTCTTTCCCTTTTGCAGCCACAAAACGGAAACCACCCAGTGGGACCACCCGAGAATGACAGAGCTGTATCATCAAATCGGTAGGTAGAACATTTATTGATGAAATCTTAAAGTAAGTTAAATTTACTCCATTAAGAAGGGAAAAGAACATCACATGGCAAAAAAAAAAAAAAAAAAAAAAAAGAGATCGGCTTTAATTAAAATAGAATTAACATATCAAACATATCAAATGCTTATTTATTACATCAAAAACTGCTTTCAAGAAAAATTTAAATTCAATTTTTTAAAGAATAATTCGATTAGATCTGTTTATTGTTTTAGTTGTTCTAAAAATGTTGCATTTTTGCAAAGGATAAAATATTTAAATATTTCATCTTCTCAGTGTAACTGTGAGAAACGTTTTATTTTTGTGAAAAAATGTAGGAATTTGTCAAAAAGCTTTTATGATATACTTGTAAAAGTAATAAGGCCGCACTAATTTCGGCTTTCGAAGCACGGACCTACCCGACCCTATTTCACGAGAAATAAAAAAAAAAAAAGACGAGAATGTTTTTAGAAAAAATAATATGAAAGTAATAAAAGCTTATTTATCTTACCGCTTTCAAAATGATTACAAATTAAAAAATTTAAGCTGTCAATTGTATTTGAGCAAGCTTTTTCATTTTTGCCCCAAACAACCCACTTAAAAATTAAAAATAAAAATCCGTGCTTCAAAAAGTCAATTTTTTTTTCTATTAGCTTTTTAGTTGAGTATAAAACGACTCATTTTAAATGTTTACACGAGTTAACTAGTTGCTGAAAAGAAAGCTAAATCCTTTACGAGCTAGGTGACCCATGGAGCCAGTGCTTATCTCCAGTTCCTGTAGTGCTAAATGGACGAGAGTCTTGACTCCCCCTGGACGGGACACTAATCCATCGCAGGTTAGCTCCCAGCAGATGGTGGTACTCATTTACCTACCCCGGAAGGATGGAAAGTAGTTTAGCATAGGATGGAAAGAAGGTCACAAAAATACTCGAATCTTGGCAGAGCCGACAATCGAACCGCGTACCGGTGACCTTCTGGCTAGAAGGCAGAGATCTTACCAACTGCACCAACCACGCCCGCCCAGCCATCTGAACATTGGCAATTTTCAAGATTTTTTAAAGTCATAACAACAATGCATTGTGAACAAAATTCGCAAGTTGTTTTTCTGTATGGACTATGTTGATAAAGTATTGAGCAGAAAAAGTATTATTTTGATTCTTAATCTTAATTTTTTATTTACATTAGCGGAACTGAATGACATCAAGTACAGCGCGTACAGAACGGCCATGAAGCTACGCTGCATACAGAAAGCAACATGCCGTGAGTACCAGAGTTTGATGTATTATTTTATGTAAACAGATTATCTTTGAATTGTTTTATTTAGAAATGTTTGAATGTGACATGATTTGCAAGCCAAAGAAATAGTAACTCACTTACTGTTTCTAATTCATCAGTTTAGAGATTTAAGTTGAGTTTACTTGAAGGGAATTCAGTACATGGAATTTAAATGTTTACTTTTGTGGTGCTCAAAGTTCAAATCCTGCCTTGACATATGAAAAGATTTCTCCTCGGTTATCCCAGGAACAAATTCACTAACTGGAATATCGGGTAAAATGACTAAAAAGTGACAAACAGAGAAGAAGGTTATTATATGATAATATTGTCCGAAAGAATTATGAAAAATATTAGTATGTATATAAACTGTAAGCACGAGTGAATCAAAATAAAATGATTTAGTAAAATAATTTTGTATTATTATTAATTATTTTCCACCTAGTCCTGTGGGAGCCAATCCATGGCTATCGTCGGCCAGGGCGTCCAGCATCAACGCTTCTCGACACCTTGA
>JANCMA020386693.1:0-11313 GCA_024336925.2 Zoanthus solanderi
GGAACATTAGTAAGATAAGGAAGTATCTCACCAAAGACTCCACTGAAATTCTTATTCATGCGCTTGTCAGTTCAAAGTTTGACCATTGTAATTCACTACTTTATGGATTACCTGCATATCGGATACAAATGTTGCAACGGTTACAGAATACTGCAGCACGCATAGTAATTCTATCACGAAAATATGATCATATCATGCCAGTGTTAGTGAGCCTCCATTGGCTTCCTGTTTATTACAGAATTGTTTTTAAAATCCTTCTACTTGTATATAAAGATATTCACAACCTAGCTCCATTATACATCAATGAGCTAGATAGAGCGAAGACCTAGTCGCGGTCACTTAGGTTGGCGTCAAAGAAAATTTTGGAGGTCAAATGCACAAATACCAAAACTTATGGTTATAGGGCTTTTTTGGTTGCTGGCCCAAAACTATGGAATGAATTACCAATAGAAGTAAAGAATAGCAGCAATGTAGATAGTTTTAAGCGTAAATTAAAGACTCACCTATTTAAGGCAGCATTTTGTATTTAGTAGTAACGTTCGATATCATTTTATAACCAATATCAATTTTTAGCTTTTTAACTTATCGAAACTTGTAAATATATATCTCATTGAAATTTTGAAATAACTAGTTTTTCGTATAAGTATCGTATAACTTGTAAATTTTTAGCATAATTGTGTAAAGCGCTTGGAACAATTAGAGGGTAAGCGCTATAGAAATAAGTATTATTATTATTATTATTTATTATTATTATTATTTTACCGAATCTCGTAAAATCTTTGGCCTACAAAAAAATTTCAGACCTCTGCACCCTGTGGGCGAGGACTCTGCGAGGGAGGACAAAATGTACAGTGGTCAGTAATCTTGGGTAAATGTACAGGGATCTCTTCAAAATACAGACGATCAGCATTGTTTTTCAATGCCTTGTCATTTTGTTTTGATTTCTCACCATTTCAAACAGTTCACAGAAATAAGAACAAAATCAAGAAAAAATTGAGGCTGAAGAAGCCAAAAAATTAAGAACAATGAGCCTTGGCAAAATTTACTGGTTCTTGTAAAAAAAGCGTGTAGGCGATTCTTGTAGAACTCAAACTTGGAAAGGATTTCTGATGGTTGAAGGACTCTTCGTCTTCGACACGCTTTCTTGAATTCAATTATTATCCACTTAGACCACAGTTTTTTAGTTTTTAGAGTTACGGGTTCATTTTATTGAAATTTTTGGGCGTCATTGTTCTTATGAAGATAAGCAAAGAAATACAGACCGCTGACCAAAGTAAATCAAAATGGCGGAGGTGAATAATAGTTTAATGCAAAATGGAGGAAACTTTAATAGAAATGTAGAACCTTATTTTTGTAAGTTGCTTCTACGGCTGCAAGAATTTCGAAAAAGTAACATTATGTGTGACGAGCTTCTCAAAGTTGGAGGTAGGAGTTTTGTAGCACACCGTGTTGTTTTGAGTGCGGCAAGTCCCTATTTTCAAGCTATGTTCACCGGAGGCTTGGCAGAAAGTTATGCGGAAAGCGTGGAGATTTATGGAATAGAGCCTGATATATTTGCTGTTATTCTTGATTTCATCTATAGTGGTAAAGTGAAAGTTGAGGAAACAAACGTACAACAGCTTTTACCGGCCGCTAAAATGCTACAAATTGAAGAAGTTGAAAGAAAGTGTTGTGATTTCTTGAAACATGAACTCCACCCGTCGAACTGTATCGGTGTATATCTATTCGCTGATGCCCATGGTTGCAATAACTTAGCAAGCGATGTACTGGAATATATTCACAGAAATTTTGTTGAAGTTTCAAAGTCTGAAGAGTTTTTTGGATTGAATACAGAAAGAACATTCGCTTTGCTAGAATCGGAAGACCTTAAAATTGAGAATGAAGAGCAAGTTTTTAACGCAGCAATTAAATGGATTTTAGCAGATGTCAAAAACCGACGTGAACTACTCGGACAAATACTAGAAAAAGTGAGACTTCCATTAATATCTTCGACATATTTTAAGAACTTTCTTTCACAATGCGAGAATGCAAGTATTCAAAGGATGTTAGTCGATATATTAGAACACTTTCGTCAATACCAAATGTTATCTAGAGGTCTTAAAGCTCAGATGCTTCCTAGAAAAGCTTCTAGAAAATGCTTTTACATCATTGGAGGATATAGTCGGAAAGTTGGTGGTCGATGGAGTGACACATACTCTCTGGCAACTGTTGAAAAATTTGACACCTTTACTAAGAAGTGTGACAGTTTTTCAGTTCCACAGATGAGCTATCCAAGAAGTGGTCATGTTGTGGCCTCTGTTAATGGATTCTTATATGCTATTGGTGGAGAAAATGATTCCCTTATCTATGATACAACAGAGTGCTTTAACCCTATTGAAAACAGATGGACTCTGGTGGCACCAATGCTAACGCCAAGAGTTGCATGTGGTGTCTGTGTTGTGGAAGATTTCATTTATGTCATTGGTGGTTGGGTTGGGTCAGAAATAGCTGATGATGTTGAACGATATGATTCAGAGAAAGATTTATGGGAGGCTGTTGGTAAAGTTGAAACACATCGGTTTAATCTTGGAGTAGCAGAACTAGATGGATTGATTTATGCAGTTGGTAGGCAACATTTTAATTGAGATGCCTCCATTGTAAATAAAAGTTAAGTTAGTGGGAGAATTTGATTTCTCCCAATAACTTAATCTTGAGTGATAACTGTTAATGCTTATAGCAGTTTAATGTCATAATTGTTCCATTTCGTATTTGGTGCATAGTTGTTAGTCAACAATTAATCGAAATTTTTTTGTGTTGAGGCAATGTTTGCAATACCAATACCAATGCTTGCAATGACAGCATGCAAAACTCAACGTGCTTGGAAAAATATCTCATTTAATACTTTCAAAGAAAAAGTGTTATTTTAGTTACTTAATTTTTATGTCAAAAACCAATCAATTCAATTGCACAGGTCATTTTGAAACTAAAAGTAGGCAGCTCCTGGTCGTTAGCTGAGGGTTTGAGTATTGATCAGTCAAACCTTGATATAGTTTGCCAACTTTTTCCTTTTTTTATTTAGGAGGTAGCATTGCTTAGTGGTAAGAGTTGGGGATTTGAATGCTGAAGACTCGGGTTTGAATCCCTGACTCGGACTACTGAATGAATTTGTCCTTGTTGATACTAGGGGCAAATTCACCACACTTTTGTAAATAGCCAACTGGTTTGCCTGCTAACAGTTGGGATTCTTAACTGGGAGAGAGGAGGATTTTAACTTGACACTGAAAAACCCCTTTTGGGGAGTTGTTATTATGTAATTATTATTATTATTATTTATTTGTTAACAGCCAGAAGTTAAAGTTGAAATAGTTAATTAACAAATACATATAATGCTATTTTCAGTTCACACAAAGCAGTAAAGGGAGAATAATGTAATCAGATTAATAACAACATCTAAGTGAAATCAATCTCTGAGTACAAAAAATGAAATAACAACATGGCATAAGGCTGGCAGGTAGAGAATGAATCAAAATGATAAAATGTCTAAAATTCATTTTGTAGGTGGATGGAGTGTGCTTGGGATGGAGTTGAAAGTCTGTGAAAGTTTCAACCCTGTAAGTGAAAAATGGACCAGATTGGCAGACCTTCACCAGCGAAGAGCATTCCTAGGTCTAGCTGCACTAAGTGGAAACCTTTATGCTGTTGGTGGTTCAAATGATACTGATGGTGCTCTTAACTCGGTGGAAAGATTTGATGTAAAGTTAGGTGCGTGGATTGTGATTACACCATTGGACAGCCCAAGGGCTGGATTATCTGTAGCTGTCAATCAAGAGTGTCTCTATGTCATTGGAGGCAGAACAGCAAGTGGAGAATTCACTCCTCCTGTTACAATGACAGCCATTGATGTGTATGACACTAAGACAAATAAATGGGAACATGTAACAGATCTCTCCTTTAGTAGATGTGAGTTTGGAATTGGAATCATTTAGGCATCAGAAAGTTCTTTATACTTTTTCTGTTGATATTTAGTTGGTCAAATTAGCTTTAATAAAAGTGTAAGTAATCTATTTCTCTGTTTTGACTATTAAAACATTAAAATTTTTAGCTTTTCTGTGAAAAAACTTTTGATTTTCACACATGCCTTGGTTCTCCTGCCTTTTGGAAGGAGTTCCAACCTTTTGGGATCAACTCATCTTGGGCTTCCATTGATAACAGTGATTTGTTTTACAAATTACTGAGGGAATTACCCTGTTTAAATAAAGGTATCTATCTATTCTATCTTTCAGTCAGTCTATCTATCTACTTTCCTTTTAATCAATTTATTTTTCTTTTTTTTTATATACAGTATTTTCATTTGAAGTAAAAAAACAAGGCTACAGAAAACCAAAAATAATATATATTTTAAAAAAAAACAAAAGTTGTGTAATAACCTTTTTGAGGCTATTTTGAGGGTCTTAAGCCCCATCTACACGAGCAATTTTTGTGCCATTTTTTATTTGCTGGTGTAGATGAACAAAATTAACCAATTTTTGGCAATTATATTTGCTGAAAAACTGGTGTGTTAGTTTTTATGTGGCAAATAAAAATTGTCACATACAGAAAATTGTCGTGTAGACGAGACAACACATAAAATTGGCAATTTTTTTGACGTCATCCGTAGATCCCAGTTTCTAATATTTTGTTTTCAAATAAAAATTGCTCATGTAAACTGACTAATAAATAAAACTTGTCACATAAAAATTGCTCGTGTAGACGAGGCTTTAAACTACAACAGCAGCTCACATATAATACACTTAAAACATTAGTAAATACCCTTGATAAAGCACAATCCACAAAACCAGGGTCACTACCTTGCTCTTTTAGTCAAGTGGTGGATTTGTTAGAATTCTCTGATAGGCGGAGAGACTGGACTTGAGGTCAACAACCTTATCCCAGAAGATACAATAATAATAATAGAAAAACTGCCATTAATAAAAAACCATACTTTTTAAAAAATGGATGAGATCAGCCAGTAGACACACTCAACACAACTGTGATTTCGTGCCAAAAGTTCCTGACATTTTACCACAAATTCTAACTCTCTCCCTTTTAGAGAAGGAAAATCTCCTTTTGAACTACAGGGATTGCCATTATATTTCTGTTTTGGTAAAACCAGTTTACTTGAAATAAGAACCTAAGATTTGTTGCTTCAAGTGATAATGAATAGTTAATGCCTTCTGCCAAAATCTGTTGTTTTAGAGTATAAATTGTATTTCAGATAGCTTCTTACCTGCAAATTATTGTTTAAACTTTTTGCTTTGCAACTAAACATGCCTTTTTAATAGGGTTAAATGCTGTTTTAAAGTTAAGTAAACCTCTGAAAATGTGAGCTGATTGTTAAACACCAGAACATAATGGATCATTAACAATACAATCCCGTATGACAATACTTAAGTGAAATTCCCAAAAGGGGCTTTTCAGTGTCATTTTTTAACCAGGGAATACAGGATTTAGCACTTTGAGGGTCTAAGATAAACCACAACAACAGCTCACATAGATACTTAAAACATTTAGCAATTGCCCTCGAGGCAACAACTTCTCAAGACCCTGAGTTCTGGTCCGGTCAAGCATCAAACCCAAGCTTCCTGCAAAAGACTGGCACGTTACCAATTAGGCTAACAAGGGGTGGTCTGAAACAATTTCACCACAGCATTTTTAAGATTTTTGGAACAACACAATCTGTACTCATAAAAAGAAAAGTTTCACAAATCTGAGACTGAAAATGATAATAAAGCTATAATTTTCTTCGAGTAGTATGCCGAGTTGCACCAATTCATACAGGGAGGCCACACCAAACAGCCCAGAATGGACATAACTAGGTAAAACTTGTTTAAAATCTGTGTTCCCAATTTCTTGATACACTCACCCACAACAACAAATTGAAAAGAATAACCTGGAAGGAAAAATTTATTCTGACTTAACTAAGAAAACTTTTGCTTTATAATGCAACTGTTTATAAATGGCTTCTGCTAATGATACAGGTAACAGACTACAGTTAAGGTTTGTAGTGCTGCATGTAGTCGTGAAGAACTTTCAATCTTTATTCAGTCATAAAATCATTCTAAGTACCCAAAATGCCTTTGAGAAAGTTATATGAGACAATTTTTAAGTATATTATAAAAATTTATTTTAAGCAGTTATTAAATTAAATATAAACAACTATTTAATATGTAATAAGCAGTCTTGATGAACAGCAATGAGCAAGAGTTGTTATTCAACCTATCCAGATCACCAAGAATCTCTAAGCTTGCCAAATGGTTTGCTAATGCAAAGATTATATTCAAAGTATATTTATTTTTTATCAATCAAGGACAAACATACTTGTCTAGTACTTTGCTTTAAACGTCACAGTTTTCAGTGAAGAAGTGTTGCTTAAGTTTCTAATTTTAACACAACATGGACTCCTTTATTATGATTATTGCAAGGAAGTACAATTTTGCATTCAAAAATTCAAATTTTCATGTGTTTGCATAAGCCCCCTCCTAAAAGGCCTATAGCTGCATGCACAGCCTTGCTCAAAATTCCTAACTAACCAATCCCAAAACTTTACAGAAATGACTACCTCTTACAACCGCTGTTACAATTTCAACCTAACTAACAGCAAAATATGACTAGGCAATGATTAAATGAGGACCAAATGATGATAAGTGGATATTATCACCTTCGTAAGGTGTGAACAGAACTTTAGATTTCAGTGTTGTCAACAGTTTGTGCATGTAATTTTAATGCCTGAACAATTTGGGCAGCATTGGGTCTGCTTTTTGGGTCCTCCATAGTACAACAAACAAACAGCTCTATCAGTGGTGCAAATGACTCATCAAAATCTTTCTCAGGGAGGGGAGGGCGAGTACCAAGAGCTGCGAGGTACTCCTCTGTATCTTCTGGTTCATCATCAGTAGACAGGCTGCTATCATCTGAATCTGTTAAAAAAAAAACAAGTTTGTGAGCAAGAGAAAGGGTAAGAATTATGTCATGAAGTATTGGTAATTCAGTTTCACATCTTTAATGATTAGAATTTCCATGGGGCAACTATTGTGAAAACCTATGTCTATAGTTGATCATTAGATGAACGAAACTGTGACTCTCTTCTAGAATTGAGAATTTTTTTAAATAAAAATATTAACTAAAAATTAAAGACTTTTAAAATAAAGTTCATTGGATTTATCAGGAAAGTATTCTTGCGAAAACCTTCACTTCTATGACAAAAGTCGGTCTTGACTTAAGTCAAGATACCAAAAAGCAACCCAGTAATTTAGGGGTTTGCTGTTTATTATTTATAAGATATAGCTAGACAAAACTAAAAAACAAAAATATGTAACAATTAAAGGAAAATTTATATTTATTTTCAAAATCTTCAATAGCTTAAATATTTTGTTTGGTTAGCCTAGTTGGTAAGCTGCCAGTCTATTGTACAGAAGGCTCGAGTTTGATTCCAGGCCAGACCAAAATAGTGCTGCCTTTGCTCTAATCTCTGCAAATGCTTTGACTTTTGCTTCTTCTTGGATAAGGATGTTACACTGTTGGCCCTTGGAGACTTATGTGTGCTTGTCTAGCTGTCATGTGAGAGGTCTCTGTCCATCTTAGCTTGGTAAATCTCTCCCCGATTAGTAAAGCTATGTGCACGACCAGAAGGTTAGAGACCTAAACAGAGTGTAAGTATAAAGAAATAACTGATATTCAGCAGACAAATGATGACACCTTGATGGATGAATTTTTTGTGTTTGCCAGTATTCTATAATAATTGTTTACTTACTACACTGTATTTATATAAGATACTTTTGATTTTCTATTATTTGTAGCTGGTGTTAGTCTCTATGAACATTCTGGTTATACATTCATGGCTTATTTAATCAGAATTCTTATTTCTATTATATATTAACTCAAACTCTTCTAGTGGTCTTTGAATAATATAAATTTTTTTAAAAAATGTTTGTTTTTAAGTGTGAGGACTTCATTCTTTCTGTGTCATGATAAAGCTTTAAGCGTCAGCTTTGAAAATTTCTGTCCAACCATGTAGTCAAGTACTTTACCTTGGTAAATTAATCATTTGTCGGCAAACAAAACTTTTTGCTGTTCAATAAAACCATTTACATACATATAAGTAAAAATTTCATTAATGAGAAAGATAACCTCTTTAAGTTAAAGTTTTTTATGTTACACTTTAAAAAACTTTGTAAGAGTTTTAGAAACTATTAAGATCTACAGGGAAACCATCTGACTTTTGAAAACGGATAGCAAAGAAACTCAAGCACTTTAGTTTTCAAGTTTTCAAAGAAGATTTAAAGTACTTGGAAAAGATAAAATCTTTTTGACAATTGTCCTGGGCCAGGTTGTTTAAAAGTGGATTACTTTTAACCCTGGGTGAAGCAAATATTCATCCATCCAACTTCAATCCGGTTTTATCCCCATAAATGGGGGTGGCTGGATTTACCCCACTCTAACAGCAGTCTCTCCAACTCCCCACCCTCCATCTCGCTCGATTCAAGGCATCCTCCTTCTCTAAACCAACACTCTTGCTCTCCTTCTCTCTTCTCCTTCTCTGGGTAAAGCAAAAATTATGCAGTAATTGCTTCTCTACAGAAATGATTATGGTTCGTATAAATCACTGTTCAGGTTTCCTTACAAAAAACCTTGTTAACCCCAAACTTACAGATTAAAACTGTCTCAGTCTTTAAGGTTGGAAACAAGACCATGGTTTAAACATTTAACCTTGGGATAGAAATAATCAGCTTTTGAACAACTGGGCCTTGTTTGGTTAGGGTTAGGATTATATGAAATAGAAAACAGGTGAGATTTTTATGTATAATTTGTATGCATAATTATGTATGTTCAAAGACAGAAGTATTAGGCCAATGAAAATTGATTTCATGCTCTAGGCACTAGACTATCAAACTGTACTATATCTAGTGTAACTCTCTGTAGATTAATAACAGTTTTAGAAGGGAGAGATACATGTATTCTTCCTATGGCAACCCATGTAATAGTTGCATTTGTTGCATGTTGAGACCATAACAGCTTTGAAATTTGTATGATTGGAATTCACCACAGAGCACTTTTTTGAAACAGAAAAAATATAAATTTTCCCAGAATAAACTCGGATTGTATAATTGTATTATTGTTTAAAGGATACTCTTTCTACCCTGTTTTCTTTGATATCAATGATACTATAAACTAAAAAAGCAGCTTTACGCTTTCAAAAGGACCATACTTGTCCAATATTGAAAAATAATGAATAATGAAAAATTCCCTCACCAATTTTCTGAAAGTGGCTGACGAGAAACATGAAATCAATTTTCATTGGCCTCATCACTTTTTAACCTGTTAACTATAGTTATGAATAAAACAACAATTTCTTAAAAACAACAAAAAATCTCCAAACTCCCTCCCCCCATCAAGTCAAATTTAGCTCATTGTGCATTAAACTAATCTTAGTTGTGATTGGCTTTGTAAAATTTCTGTTACGTGATTGGCTGATCAGACGAGAAATCACTGATTTCAAAACTGACAAACCTATTAACTTCGGTAATTTCAATAAAATAATAATAATTCAATAGCCATATTTACCAAGTAAATCTACGTGAGGAACTTTCAAAGTTAGCATTTCCCAAATGACCAGTCCATATGCAAAAATGTCCGCCTTGTCTGTGATGACAACTCCATTTTTCTGATTCAGTACTTCCTTAGCTTTCCATGGTTCCGATCCGATATATCTGTCCTTTGGATTCTTAAGCCCGGTAAGGTCATCGTTTAGTTTCACTGAAACTCCAAAATCGCAAATCTTAACAGCTTCGAAATCTCCTCGTACCAGGATATTTCCACTCTTGATGTCACCGTGCAAAAGTTTAAACTCGTTGTGAAGATAATTCAACCCCTTCGCAACTCCCCACGCCACTTTCAAAACCTCCTGTTGCGTGAATGTTTCTTCAAGATATTCGCGCTCATCTATAAGATCCATCAACGACTTTTCACAATCTTCCATAGCGAGACACAGATCACCTTGAGAAGTTCCCGTAAGAGCTCGAAAACCCACAATGTTTGGATGGTCAAGATGTCTGAGAATGCTCGCTTCAACAGCCAATCGATGGCTAATATTTGACTTTGATTTGCTGTTCACTTTCTTGACTGCCCAAGGAGATTTGATGGAGCCGCCAATGGAGGAGTTATTCCCTCTCTTCAGTCGGTAGACAGAAACACCAGTTCCGCTACCGAGCTTCAACATCATCGGTGATGGAGGAATGACAAAAGGAGAAAGTTCATTGTGCTGGTCAAGATTTTTTCGTATGCAGCCTTTACCATTTGGTGTTGTAATGCCATTCATCGTGCAAATCGTCAAAAAAATAAGAAAGGCAAAGACGAAACTGTTTCCGAGGTCTAACGTCAAAAATATATATATTTCAAAAATATTCAAAATTTACCGCCACTAAGAAAGCGCAGTGATTCATGGGTAGCGAAATCATTCGTTCCCAATCTTTCAAGCGATCTATATTTTTGTAAACGAAATATTTCGGCTATACTAGCCATACTAGCCATACTAGCCTTCATTAGGTATGGTACTGAATTACAATCGGTTACATTTATATAAGATGTGGAACGGAAATTGCAAAACAAATAGCCGCGGAAAATACAAACAAACGGAAATTACAAAATATTGTAAAAATTCACTGATTTTTAAAAATCGTTTTATTCCTTTTTTGCTATTTCTTTTTAAAATTGATAGCATAATCTGTACTTATCGAAACAAATTTCATTTTATTGCAGACGCCCACTCTATTTTTGGAAGCGCGATATATATTTTTTGTCACCTAAGTTCTAGACCACGCAACCTTTATCTTTGTACTCGAAGTGTACGAGTATAAACTATAAAGCAAAGGATTTAGAGTATTAAGCGTTAACATTTCGTTTTTTCCAAGGTTTTAATTTTCACCGCGACAAAATTAGTTGATTTAGCAAATAAGCATTCCGAACTTAGTACGATAATTGGATATAACTGTCACATCCTTTTTTAAAATTTTTATGACTTGACTTGACTTATTTCCTTCTTTCCTGGTGCAGGAAAATAGGGCAAGAAATCCGGCTACGCCATAAAATTTTATTTTATACACCCATGCAAATTCACCTTAGATATTTTATGGACAGCTACTTATTTTTGTTTCCAATAAAATACCATTATACATTTATCTTCCTCTTCGAAAACTTGATATTAGTCTTATAACTGAAACGACAGAATTAACTGAACCTGAGGAAGAAGAGATTTCATTATTTTTAAAAATACAATTTTATAACGGTAGACATTTATTG
>JANCMA020386798.1:0-11312 GCA_024336925.2 Zoanthus solanderi
TGAGCTGTAAAATAAACCATATGGACTTCAAAATATCTATCGCACGCCATCACACGCCTAGGAAAGTTTAGGCGTGCAATTGTTAGTACGCCTGCTATTTTCTTCAGTGAAAGGCCTGAAAGTTGAATATGGCACTGCATTAACCACCAAGGTATCAACTCCATTAGAATACAAAACATTCATAAAAGATTGACTGTAGAAAACTGAATTTCTAATCTGTATTAAAGATCAACACAAATTATACCAGTCCGAGATTTGCTGACTAGAATCCAACATTTAAGTTTCATATATAAAATTAAGCAAACCCCCCCCCCCTAACTGTTTGTTGGTTGATAAAGTTAGTTTTCAACCATGAGGAGGTATAAAAATCTATTAAACCTTCAACTCCCAGAACTGATTTGTACATACTCCTTATAATATTAACTCACTGACCAGCAGACAGGTGATGAAAATAGATGAACTTATCACTGAGTCAGAAAATGTTATTTTGATAAAAACTTAAATTCTCTTAACTTATAAAATTATGGCTGATTGTAAGGAAGGGTTAAGGATACATTGTCTAAGGTTAAAATATGAAATAATACTGTGACAGAGCCCTTAGACCTAAATATGTTGCACTCACATTAGTCTCGCTGACCTCATTTGGGTAAGATACTTAATTCAAGGGAGAGGAGGATGAAGCTAATGTGAATGCAACTAAAAAACATAACATTAAAATGTTTGTGATTTATGAAACAGGTATTTAATTTGCATAATTTTATTGCCCTAGGTAAAATAATTTTCATGTCTGTTAGTTGTGTTTTATCTGTCAAAAATAATTAACATCTATTCTTCAATTTAGGTGGAAAGGGGCAGAATATTTCATGAGCACCACCACTATCCACCAAAATTGACATAGAATAAATGCTTTAATTAGTGTATGCCAGCAACTGTTGTATATAGAAATTACCTTTCAAGACATAAAAAAGGATTTGTTAGGAAAAAATACTTTTATTAGATGAACCATGGAGCATGACAAAACTTGCTCATGAGCAGCTCAGTTTAAAGCAACAGGTGGTTTTGAGAGCTTGTCATCTGCAAAATGCTGTAAATGGCATGAACAAAAAGCCTCATTCAACTGTCTTTAAACTTTCGTTTATTGTTAGCAGAATATTCAAATACAATCCACAAAAGTTGTTCAAAAAGGAAAACTTTTGTCAATCATTTTGTTTCAATGTTTCAACAGTTTCACATCTACTATTTCTAAGCCTATCAAATCACACGTTGCCAAGCTAGTAAGTACTAAATATGCATAGTTGTTACTGTCCCCAGATGTTCAAGTTTATTGATTTCCTAACTTGCTTATCTTGAGTAGGTTTAGCATTGATACTATAATTAAAGGTTTAAAATGTTTTAACTGATACCTATATTATTGTCAGCTGCATACTTAGCTGCACTTACCTGAATGCTATTCTCAGTTCTAAGCTTGACCCTGAGTGCCAGAGCTGCACCCTGGCAGCAGCAAGGGAACAAACAGCCTTCACCCATACGCTGAGAAATCTGGATCAGAAGGATACAAGGACAGCACAATCCACACAAACCTAAATCAAAGTAAGAAACATTTGACAGAGGACCTAATGGAGATGTTGAGATTGAAGGAAACAGTGGTTCATATGACAAAGGCGAATGGAGTGAGGAGGGATGATGGGCATATTTTGAGAAAAGTGTTGGAGTTGGTAGTGAAGGGCAAGAGGAAGCAAGGACAACCAAAGAAACGTGGAAGATGCAAGTGGAGAAGGAGAGCAAGAGTGTTGGTTTGGAGGAGGATGCCTTTAATCCAGAGTTGGAGAGATTGCTGTTAGAATGGTGTAAATCTGGCCACCCCCATTTAGGGAGATAAACCCTGATCAAAATTGGATTGATCAGTGATGAAAGAAGGAACCATTCCAAAACAACAACATAGACTGGACATCAAAAACGTTCCATTTTGGACATCCTAAAGATTCGGCAACTTGCAGTATGAAAGTTTTGCCCTCCTGTGCAATTAGATAAAGGAATTTCAGATAATAAAGCCAATGCAAGGGGATGTTGTATCTTCATTTGTTAAAGTAATATTTCGACACCCAAACTAACACACAAACTCCTCGCTAAGAAATAATGCATGAGCTTTTCTTAGAGGGTTCCAGCAGGGTGTCCAGAGTGTCCTATAATCCTATAAAACTGAACCCGAAAACTGCTGGACACCCTGTTCCAGTGTGTAGAAAATAACTAATCATCTCAATATCTACCTAGGGGAGATGAGTGGAACTGATCAATACTGCAGGGGGAGATGGAAGGTAGGGTCACAGTTTAAGGAGTAATTGTGGTGCCTGAGGAGTACTCCGTTAAATTAACAATTATGGGTATGTACTGCTTTTCAGATTATGGTTTTCAGACCAATCAGTCTAGAACAGGGCATAAAATAATCCTTAGTACAGGGTGCAACAATCTTCCCAGATAAGAATTGGTTTAACTGGGATTTGAATTGCATGAAGTTCTTCCTGGTTCACAGGCATGACATCTGCTTAAAATTAATTTGCTAACTGGCAGTGTTTCTTTATCTATTTCTAGGAACACACAGAGTTGGAAGTAAGGGATAGAGAAAAGATACCGGTATAGAAGTTAAGGATGGGGAAAGTTGGAGATATTAGGGATAAAAGAAAGAAGTGAAAATTAGCGATTGGTAAAGTTGGAGAGATTTGGGATAGGGGAAAGAGGTGGATGTTAGGAATAGGGGAAAGTGGTGAGTATTAGAGAAAGGGGGACAGAAATGGATGTTAGGAATAGGGGAAAGAAATGGATGTTAGGGATAAGGGAAAGAGGTGAGTATTAGAGATAGGGGGAAAGAAATGGATGTTAGGAATAGGGGAAAGAAATGGATGTTAGGGATAAGGGAAAGAGGTGAGTATTACAGATAGGGGGAAAGAAACGGATGTTAGGGATAAGGGAAAGAGGTGAGTATTAGAGATAGGGGGAAAGAAATGGATGTTAGGGATAAGGGAAAGAGGTGAGTATTAGAGATAGGGGGAAAGAAATGGATGTTAGGGATAGGGAAAGAGGTGAGTATTAGAGATAGGGGGAAAGAAATGGATGTTAGGAATAGGGGAAAGAGGTGAGTATTAGAGATAGGGGGAAAGAAATGGATGTTAGGAATAAGGGAAAGAAATGGATGTTAGGGATAGGGGGAAAAATTGGATTTTAGGAATAGGTGGATTTTAGGAATAGGTGGATTTTAGGAATAGGTGGATTTTAGGAATAGGTGGATTTTAGGAATAGGGAAAAGTGGTGGAAGGTAGGGACGGAGGAAAGAGGTGGAAGTTAGGAACAAAATACTTTGCCAATTGTTGGAGCTCGGTCCCTGGAATATTCTCTGTTTCTTTCTTCTTCTTCACTTTTAAGAAACTCAACATTAAATAATTTTAGATTTAACACAGTTTTCTTAGTATTGGCATTTTCTTGGTCGTCAGTAAATTGGTCGAATCTTTAGCTCACCATTTTCTTTTGGGCACTATTTGGTGGCATTGTAATTTATTTATGCCATAAAACCTAATTGCATAATGAGATTATGAAAAATAAATCATTGAGGTCCTTGATCTAGTTTTTATAATTTTTATAAATGGTATACATTGGAGTTAAACACTTTCGTCTAAACATTAATATTACGGACTTCAGTAATTTGCCAAGCTTATGCAGGTTCCAGTTTCTATGTTTTGTTTGCTTTTTGAAGGAAATTACCAATTTAATTATGCCAGCATGTTTACAATATATGGAAAACAAACCACTCAGTCCCCTGATTTAGTTTTTATGACTTTTACAAATGGTATATTTTCCAGTAAAACATTTTTTGTTTAGATATTCATATATATGGCCCAGAGTAATTAAATAAGGTTTTGCAAGTTCCTGGTATTACATTTTGGTTTCTTTAATTGCTATTTGATATCCTAAAGTTATTACTAGGTGTGAAGTTAATAAACAAATGGTTAAAAATTGCAGCACCTTTGCAAAAAACTGACCAACTTTTTTGTTTAATATTGTAATATTTAATCAATTAAACACAATTAAAATATGACCGTGATAAAATCTTTTTGGCTGTTTTCAACAGCAGGAAAACTTAAACTTTATACTGCCCAGGATGCTTAAAACTTAAGAGTGGTGCCGCTAGGTTTTAGGTTTACAAGGTTAAGCCATTGTGTTTAGTATCATGAATTACTTAAAATCTGAACTTACATGAAGACATTTCGTCAAAGCACCCAAACATTCCAGACTGCCAGTCTCGCACTTGTTGCTGCTGGGTAACCACAACAGTGGTTTGAGCACCAGGTTGGACCATCACCGGTTGTTGCATCATTTTTGATTAATCACTTCTAAGTAAAAGAAAAGCAAGATAATTTTTGATATAAAGATTTTTTAAAAATAAAGTTATGAGAAAATTGAAAAAATGGAACATTTGTTATGCATTACATTTGCTTAAGTGGAGAGTGCAGTATCCAAGGAACGACCCGCTAAGACCACAGTCATAATTTCTATTTCTTATAAAGGTTTTTTATGACTAGATATGCAGCAAAAACATGATAGCCTGGAAAACCAAAGTTAAAAATTAAAAAAAATAGTTTAATGAAACTACAGTATATGTTTTTTCAGCACGTAAAATTAAATTTAGTGTGCATAATAATTATTATAATATACTATTTTTTGTAAAACCTTAAACATTATTGCGACTTGATCGATTTCCATATCAATATTTTTTCCATTAAATATCAGAGCTGTCAACCCCCAAAAATTCTAAAATCTTGAGATTTTAGGGTAGCCTTTTTTTGAGAGGGGGGAGGGTGAGGGAATGTAAGAGGTACAAGGGGAGCCTTCCTCCTCCTCCTAGGATTTCTTTTTGTGAGACATAAAAGTCAACCACTGAAGCCGAAGCAACTTTTAGTGGTACTTCGTGCCTTTTACTAGGTAACTTTGGTTGACAAACAGAAACACAAGTTTTCCCGGCAATATAACGTGCTACAACTTGCTTGCCTTTTGCAACCTAGGCTGTCCACAATTGGCTGACAACATATAAACAAGTTTTCCCTCCAAGACAAAAGCTGACAGAGACAGCGACAAGACAGTGTTTGAGTTCGTCAAGAATATTTTTTCTATTCATGGTGTTTTGACTGGATTATTGTGAAATTACAAGCAATGAATTTTGCCTTGCACAAAGTTTTGAAAAATCCCGCTTGTGTTCCTAAAAATCCTAAAAAGCAGGAGATTCGAGCCATTTTGCAGGAGATTGGGAGAAAGGGTTGAAAATCTTGTGACTCCTGCCAAATGCATGAGAGTTGACGGCTATGAAATATGAAAATCTACAGTAAACCTCCCCATGATTTCAACATAATCCAAAAATAGAACTGTAAATGGTAACAAGGAATTTAACAATAAAAATGATATACACTGTTAATAAACTCCTACTAATAATTAGTTTTTCTTCATTTGTTTGCTTCCAACAGAGCCACTTTTTCTTCAAGTGTCTTAAAGGGAACCTTGGCTGTCCAACAATATTAATCTCAAATACTAGTTTTCCGCAACTTATATCTACATCAGCAGCTCAAATTTGATAAATAAAATTCTCTATATTTACAGTTCATGCCAGGTGATTTTGTTTTGATCATTGCATTTCCTGTGCCATATAACCACTCAATCGAGTTTATAAACAGGTTTCATCTTGAAAATTTCCGTAATAATTTGTTAATATTATAGTTTGTAAAACTAGATGCTTAGAAATTTTAGCATTTATGTAGTTAGTTTTATGAGCTGATATTAACAAATTGAGGAAAATTTTCAACACTTGAGTGGTTATGTTGTTGGCACGCAACCCAGTTCAAATGGACCAATCAGAGCGAAGATGAAACATGGTTTTGTTTCTTGTGTAATGGTCCATTGTCGCAGTGCATATCACAAGCCTTGTAGGAAAGCTGAACAGCTGAACTTTACTCAAAATTTCTCTGTTTTCTAAAATCATTCAGCCACCAAAGCAAATTAATATGGAACAATATTATTGGGTTTTTAGGAACTAATGTTTTTTTGGGATTTGGGAAATTTCTTGGCGAGGAGAGAGCAATTTGTTAAGTCACATCAGATCTCAAAGCAATCAAGTGTGTTGCCTTTAATATTTTTGAGTGGAGCAAAACTTTTTTCAAATATATCCACCCAGTGGCCTCAAAGTGATAAAACAGTACAAAACACAAATAAACAACACATCAGAGGAAGATAAAATTTATTTCAAACTAGGTAGTAATTTACACGTTTTTAGGGAGACAAATTTCAGGTGGGTACAAAATGAAGACCTAAGACCCAAAAATGAAGACCCCTTAAAATCATTTTGAAATCACTTGAAATATGCCCAAACATGGTTCTTAACTGAAGTAGAACAAGGAGCAACAAGATTTGCGATGTTTATTGATTTTAGCTAGGGTCTTCGTTTTGTATATAATCCCCCCTAAGAGTACAAAATGAAGAAATTTTTTTGAGATCACTCCAAAATGGCTTAAAATCTTTAAAGCGTCATTTCCCACATAGTACAAACAAGGAGCAACAAGATTTGCGGTATTTATCGATTTTAGCCAGGGTCTTCATTTTGTACATAAACTCTCCCCCCCCCCTCAAAAACAAAAACAAACAAAAAAAGTACAAATGGAAGACCCTGGCAAAGTTACTTAAAAACTGCAAATCTTGTCATTCCATGTTTGTACTTATGGGGGAAATGTTTTAAGTGCCAATCTGGAGTGATTTCAAGATGATTTCGAAGGTGTCTTTGTTTTGTACTTTTGGGGGGGTTATGAAAATGCAAAATGAAGACCCTAGCTAAATTCATTAAAAACTGCAATATGTTGTTGCTCGTTGTTTCTACTAATTCTGTCAAAAGTGATGTTTTAAGGGTTTTAAGCCAATTCAGAGTGATTTCAAGATGATTTCGAAGGGGTTATCATTTTGTACTTTGGGGGGGGGGGGTTATGTACAAAACAAAGACCCTGGCTAAAAGCGATAAAAACCACAAATCTTGTTGCTACGTGTTCTACTTCAGTCGAGAATCATGTTTCTGATAGGGAAACTGTTACTTATGTAGTATCTAACACTAAGTACAACATAGTCGTTTGTACCAAAATTTAGATGCATAAAAAAGTAGAATTTTAAGCTTGGGAAGCCTGTGGGGCCACCATCTTGAAATGTGATGTAGTTGCATTGCAGTGCCAGACCCCCACTTGTTTATTACTATTGTTTCGATCAAGATTAGGAAAACTCTTATTTGAGATTAACATTGTTGGACAGCCGAGGTTCCCCTTAACGAAGGATTTGTACATTTTCAGAACTCCAAAATGTTTAAGTTTTCCTGCTAAGACTTCCTGGTTTCTCAATGCCCTTCCAATCATAGAAAGCACATATGTGCTAGGACTTAAAACAGGACTAGAAGCCATGGTTACTAAAGCCATATTCTCCAGGGTTTCAAAAAACTCTGAACCATTTTTGA
Source organism: Zoanthus solanderi (assembly GCA_024336925.2). Classification (NCBI taxonomy): domain Eukaryota; kingdom Metazoa; phylum Cnidaria; class Anthozoa; order Zoantharia; family Zoanthidae; genus Zoanthus; species Zoanthus solanderi. The sequence continues at coordinate 7,526 of JANCMA020386798.1, forward strand.
ATCTAATTTATGTCTAAGGCCAAGCCAATCCTTCTTATTTATTTTAACAACAGCATTTAATAAAGTTGAAATCAACCATGACAAAATCTATTGGTTGCAAAAAATTAACTTTAAAAACTCACCCTGATAAGTTCAAAACATAAGTAAATAGCTTAAATTTTTTATGCCAACAGGTGATAATACTAGTTTTAAAACTCAGGTACTCATCAAATATAAATGAACTTCAAATTAGCTTTTTAGGTAATTTCTAAATTGTACTCTTTACAAGATTTTCAATCTTCTTGATGATACAAAAATTTAGCTTTTATCAAAATTGAGAATACCATTAATTAATAAGACTTTTTTCAAAATTTTGACAAAATGCAAATAACAAAATGCTATTTCAAGATTGGCTATCAAATAATAGCTACCTGAATGATGCTGATTAAATTAAACTTAAGGCTATGCAAATTTCTACAGTCTCGCATAAGACTTAAGTTCACAAGAACCTACATAGTAAATAAAAAATCAGTCATTGAATAGGTCATTAATATTAGATGTTGTCATTCAAATTCAGTTTTTAAAATGTTAATAACTTTTCAAGTTTATATTTCGACTTTCATATTTCTTCATACCTATTTTATATGAAGTCTCCAGTTCTTTTTGTGTTTTATTTGTGTATTCACTCAAGTTTTCCTAATTTTTTGGCCTTTTTGCTTGATTTTACTTATTAGATCTGTTTTTTTTGTTCTGTCTCGGTCAGAGTCTCCTCAAATTCTTGTTATAAAATTCAGGATTTTCCGACGAGTTTTAAATTATTACAATCCACCAAAAAGTAGATCCGCGAAAATTTCGCATCGGTTTTAAAAAGACTTCTCCATGCCATGCCACGATCCGACATGGTTGAAATTTTCCATGCAAACGGACAGAATATGCTGGAATTTAATGCGCTTCGCCAGTCACAAAACAAGGAATGTTGAAAAAAAGTTTAACCGTTTTCAAACTAGATCAACAATACTGTATCCAACAAGAGATATCACCTGCCCCGCTGCCAATATGCCCCACAACGGACACAACTTTTTGGTCCAAAGTTGCATGTTGTTGCCAACAATGCTGTGTTAAATGGCGTTTTCATTGTTCGCATTCAAAACCTAATTAGTCTTAAAACTAAGTTATTCATCATATTCCAATAAACTGGCGATTCCGCGAAACTGAAGAAATTTTAATAACAAGTATTAGATCCAAGTATTAAACTTTTGATTTTAAACATTTTCATAGGCTCCTCAATTAATGAGAACAAGTATAATTTCTGTGCAATCTGCAAATTTATGCGGAACGACCTCAAGTGTTTTTGTAATCTTTCAGTTGCGCCATATGTCAGTAGTCAGCCAACACCCACCAAATAACATAAAAGGTATAAGAAACCGCTTATTGTCTTCCGTTTTTTTTGTTTTCAAACACCAAGTTCGCAGGTTTCGCTTCATCATTGCATATTCCTTTGAAGGTGGTTCCTTCTTGTTGATATCGACAGTGCTCTCAATTACAACCGGTGTCATAAAAAATATAAAAGGTGTGACAACATGTTTATCTAAGTTAATAAAAAATATGCAGATCAGTGAAACTTCTGCTTGCAAGCCTATCACTAACGCCTGTATTATGTTTCCTTCTACACTGTAAGTTTTTATTTCGAAAATAAAATAAAACGAAATGCCCATTTGGTGTTTCTAACTTCTGGAACGATCAGGAAAAATGTTGATAAACTGTGACAGGCGTTTTACCGCTTTGCCTTTGGATTATATACTTTAATAATGGCGACCGACAAGTGATAAGATCAACAACACTAAAATTTGAAAACTACGAGCGTTACTGATGCAATGTAATTTTGCTAAGATAAAATGTAAAGTTAGTATCTACTCAAGGTTAAGAATTCATTTAGCTGCTGCATTTATTGTTGAAAAAAACAGTTCGTTCCAGGTGAACTACTCCACGTTTCGATGCAAAGCCAAAAGAAAGAAACCGAAACATCTCTGAAAAAGAAAATTTGGCCAATTTTTACTGCAACGACAAATAAAATGCATCCTGAGGGTTAATGTTGGTAGTAGGAAATAGAAAATGAAAGAAGTACTAACCTCTTAAACAAAGGAAGCTACCTGCTTGTGGTTTGCTGCTTCGTTCTTGTGGAGTGTCGTGTTAGGTACGGTAACCTTCTGACCCGGGTGTGGATAAGTGTGTGAAACGGTAGCCGAAATCAAGTTGCCTAGCAACGAGATGGTCAACACGCGGCTTGCGCGTTTAATTATTTTTTTTAAAAAAAACTGGTGATATAAATAGTTCAGTTGTCAATCATTAAAACCCTCTTGGAAACTCTGAGTGTTAGTAAATGCGAGGAAGACAAAATTACGATCTTCTTTAAGTGTTAAAACTACACTCACTGATAAAATCAAGTCGGAAAAAGTTGACATCTATATAATAATAAATTGCTTTCGCCTAAGGCTTAGTGTTTTGTATTCAGTTGAGCAAATGAACGAGTTCTTTTGTTTAATGAGAACTCGAGTTTTATTAAATATGATGGCTAAAAGCCGCTTCAGTGTTGTAGATAGAAATTTGTTATCTTTTACAACGTAGAAAAAACAAGAAAAGATTAACGTTTCGGACGTTAGAGTGGCTTTGACTTCGTCTGAGTCAGTTTACTTTCAGTTTCAGATTAAAAGACAAAGTCAAAATTAATGAGTCAACTTCAAGATAATTCAGGAAAACAAGAATCTGAACTATTTATCCCGGGCTTATCTTATCTCCTCAAGGCTAAATTAGTTTTGAATAGAATGCACCGAAACAGAACAGCCTTTTCCATTCCTAACTTTATAAAGACGGCTGTTAGCGACTGAAACCATCATAGCTATAGGCTTTTTTTATAACAACAACTTTATAAGAACAATGAGGCTCAGATTGGCCGACAACTAAGAACAATTTCAGCACAAGCTCAGACTGAGGCTGAAAAAAAGTGAAAATATTTCTAGGTGAAATTTTACTGAATCTTGTAATTTACGTTTGCAATTGTGCACAATAAAAACACAGAAACACCGTTTCCCATTTATCATTATATATCTACTATTGTCCCAAATGATACACGTATTCATTTAGTACTAAAAGTTCCTCGTTAATCTTATATAAATGTACAGAGATCTTCTCAAAATATTGACGATCAGCATTGTTTTTCAGTGCCTTGTCTTTTTGTTTTAATTTCTCATCATTTGACTGAAACGTCCCAACTGAAAAAAAATGAGGCTGAAAGCGGCCAAAAAATTAAGAACGATGAGCCTCGGAAAAAATTTACTGGTTCTTATAAAAATAAGCGTATACAATGAAATATGCTTCGATAGTTTTGCTCAAATGTTTCTTCGCATTTCGGAGACAACGTAAACATGATCATGACCTTGTTCAAAGGCTTCACTGTGACATGAAGCAAGTAGTTAGTAAATAACGACAATGTGGTATGGTCAGTTACCTGATGAGATGAACAGTTGTTTCCGCAAATGACGTGTCTTTCATTCTGGCAATCTTTCAGTTAAACACTTACCCTGCACGGAGCAGATTCCTAAAAGGGGAATCTGCTTGCAGGGAGGCCTGGAAGGGTATATTTCATTTGATTTGGTTCTGGATTTGTACTGAAAATAGATATCAATTTTCACCGGTCCTTTCAACAGGAAACAATTTTTAATGAGTAGTGGCAAAACATGAAGGTTTTTTCTGTAATATAAAAAGCTAGATCGTTATTAATTTCCAATCAGTCTCGGCAGGAAACAATCGA
>JANCMA020386903.1:0-11311 GCA_024336925.2 Zoanthus solanderi
GACAGAAATTTTGTTTGGGACTCCTAATTCAAAAACAAAGGGGTCCCCGAGAATCCTCTTGAAAATTTCTACTGAAAACCCTGCAATTTAATTCTTAAAAAGTTTTCAATTGCATATTGTGAGACAAAAATCGACAAGCAGAACAACTAAAATCTGAAATTAAAATTAAATGATCACACTTGTTTTCTTTTTTTTCTCCTTTTTTTTTATTTTTGCATTTGGGAAAAATGAGGGTAGGTCGGATCTATGCCCTAACAAATAAATTTGGTCTGGCCTTACTGTGAGAGGTAATAATAAATTCAAGTATTTAGCCCAGTTAGCACAAAAATGGGCATTGTGGCCACATTGGTAGCAGGCTTTACCCCTGAAATCATAATATTGAACCTAAATGTACAGCCATGTACAGCTGTTTTGGCCTTTTTAGGTCTCAACAGCAAGGCATACTATAATAAGCTAGCAAACAAACTCAGGTCCCAAAAGAACATACATGTATATTGTAGTAAAAGAGCAATGCTTTTTAGTGCTGTCTATCTTTGACGTTCCCTCAGTCTTTAATTAGTTGCTGTGATTGAACTTATCAGAACTGATCTCACGATTTAACCTGCAAATCTCACTGTTTGAGACACAAACCTCAAGATACTCTGGAGTAAATTTCTGAGACCTCATATTTTGATAGCTTTCGAAGTCAGAAGGTCTGGGAGCACATGATTTTATAACGGTAAATAAAAAACACGGTTTAAGTTTAACTATTCGCACTTATTCAATATATACAAGTTTAACGGTACAGTCGGTAAGAAGAAAATATAATGTACCTAAACCACAGCGCCCAAGCGGGATAGCCTTTAGCTGGATGGGAGAGGGTTTTTCAAATCCAGCGTCGATCAATCCATTCAGTACATGGTGTGACAACAACAGAGACCTAAAGTCAACCTGGTCATCAGTCAGAACATCTGTCGTTCGGTTCTTTTCATTCAGCCGGTGTGCCGGCCTCAACCTTGGCATCTGGATTCAATGAATATATGTACTGTATAATTTTTGGACGTTTGTTGCTTTATAGTAATTCTCATAAAAACTGACTCTCACACACTCCAAAAAGTTTGCATGTGTTACAACAAGGCCAGGACACTCAGTTTGTTGAACTGTTACTAGGAAACTTCGTGTATGCTCCACAAAGTATCCGCTTTGATGTGGGTGTTTTTCATGAAAAAACAACTAAAAACTTGTTGAGAAGTTTATACTCTGTACAAGGGCAGAGTCAAAAAATGCATTGAGTTTCTTTTTTTTATTTTCAGTTTTCGTCAGGTGACACTGTGCTAATGGTGTCATTTATGTAGCTTAGTGATTACTATCATGGAGTCTCGTGTTTTAAAAACAACTATCGTTGTTGCCGTGTTGATTGGTAAGTAGTTAAAACGCCTATTTTATTTATTTATATAATTTTTTTGTAACGCAGGAAACTCTCAGCCTGTTTAACTCACTTTATTACAAAGACAAAGACCAGGATTTTCGATAATTTTCTCAAAAATAAATTTATTAGTGTGCACAAAACTTCACGAAGTAACTAACTAGCTACCAGTCCTCCGAGGAGCGATACAGGTAACCAAAATCTCAACTGTTACATACTTCCCTGCTTGCGGTTGGAGTACATTCTAACTTACACTTTAAAAAAAATCAACTAATTAATCAATTAAGCCATAAAGCTTCTAATGAACTGTAACAAACTAGATATACAATGTTCATCGAAACTTGGTTATTTTTGGTTAACAACTGCATGATTAACAAGTTTGATTGGGCAACAGTGCTCCGTATAGCATGATCCAACACAATCTTTTCTTTATTCTCGCTAACTACAGGTCTTGGCAAGTGGTTGGGGTTTGAATGCTGTCCAGCACCAGTGCGGGTAGAATGTGGTTGATAGATGTTTGTGGTGGGTGGGGTGTAATAGTTGGGGGGTAAGGGTGCAATGTAGGTGGAAAAAGGGGTTAGGGTTAAGGTTAGGGTTTGGGTTGCGATTAGGGTTAGGATTGGGGATAGGGTTAAGAGAACTGGAAGAGAAGTGGAGAGAAAAAGAAAAAAAAGTGAAGAAAACACAACAAAAGGACAAATGTTTCAATTCAAAATAGAAAAAACTAAATTAAAAAAATAAAATAAAATAACTAGTTAGAAATTTTTTCATTGTTTGGAAAATTCTACACTGGTTGGAAAATTTTAAACTGCTTGCAACAAATTTCTAACCAAAAAATTTTCTATCCACAACATTTACATGGCTACATAAATGAGTTGAAAAAATTGATTGGTGCTCGGTCAAAAAAACAGGGGGGCCCAGGCCTCTCCCCTAAATCTGCCATTGAATATATGCGAATTTGTTCTCCGAGCAAAACTGTTCAAAATTTTAAACTTAGCCTTTCCATAGCCTTTGAGTACTTGTAAAGCCAAATTTTTAGAAATTTACAACAACTTTGAAATAACTTTTCACTATTTGAGCATTTCTACAATTTTTCAAGGACTTTTGGAGCCATGTGCTCCCTATCACAGGGCTCGAAATTAAAAAAAAATTCAAGTCGCCTTTTGGCGATTATCAAAGAAAAAAGGTCGCCAAATGCAAAAATGCAGTCGCCAGATAATACAATAATAATTTTAAAATAATGTGGAAATAATTTGCATTTCCTTTTCCAGAAATGCAGAAACGAGACTTTGGAAATTGTTTTTCACCTTTAAGCTTTCATATATTAAAGGAACATAGTCGCCAAAGTGGTGACTAAACTTGTATTTTTGGTCGCCAAGTTCAAAGTTTTAGTCGCATTGGCGACCTTATTGGTTGCAATTTCGAGCCCTGATATATATATATTTATAGAAACATCTAGAAAAGGCTCGATGCCATCGTATTTCAGTGTCTTTTGGAAGGAAGCCTCTCTTTCATGTTATCGCAAGCCAGCTTAAAGTCACAGAGGCCTGGGTACTGTTGGGCTAAAGTGCGACATCCAATTAGAGACCCATAGCTCAATGCCATCGTATTTCAGAGTCTTTTTGAAGGAAGCCTCGCTTTCATGTTATTGCCGGGCTAAAGGGCAATATTGTAAGAAAAACTGTAGTAATTTCAAAAACTCCAATCAGCTAGAATGCAAACTTGGCTCTTTTTTTTATTCAGCTACTTTATTCAATCAATTCTTAACAAAATAGAAATGCCTCAAACGCACTTGCCTAATCTTTTGATTACTACTAGTTGTTATGTGCACATTATAAACTTCAACCTGAGTTGTGTATATATTAAATTTGCCATTAATTGACAGTACAAACTTGATCATAATAAGCACTATACACCTTATAGGCTAGCACTTCCTTCACAACTGGCTAGCACTTCCTTCACAACTGGCTAGCACTTCCTTCACAACTGGCTAGCACTTCCTTCACAATTGACATTAAATAATTAAGCATATAGAACTAGCCAATTGTGAAGTGGCATTAAAAAATTGTAAAATAGTAAAATTGACTTGCACCAGCAGTACTGGCTTCATTGTTCAGCTGGTAAAAGTTCTGCATTGCCAGAGCTGAGAAGCTTGAAGCCAGCAGTACTGACTTCATTGTTTAGCTGGTAAAAGTTCTGCACTGCCAGAGCCCAGACCCTTGAAGTCAGCAGTACTTGTTTCCTTTTTCATTTGGTAAAAGTTCTGCATTGACAGAGCCCAGACCCTAGGACTTGAAGCCAGCAGTACTGGCTTCATTTTTCAGCTGGTAAAAGTTCTGCATTGACAGAGCCCAGACCCTTGAAGCCAGTGTGTTCAGCTGGTAAATGCTACACAATCATGAACTGTGCCACTAAATTATACCCCCAATAGGTAGACTGTGCGGGCATGGTTGGTGCAGTTGGTAAGATCTCTGCCTTCCAACCACAAGGGCTCCAGTTCAATCTCGGCTTTGCCAAGATTTGAATCTTGTTGTGACCTTCTTTTCTGCCTAACTACCTCTTCTTTCCATCCTTCCAGGGTGGGTAAATGAGTACCAGCATCTGCTGGGAACTAACCTGTGATGGATTAGTGTCCCATCCAGGGGGAGTCAAAGACTCTCATCCACTTAACAATACAGACCATGGGCCACTAGGCTTGTAAAGGATTTAGGGTACTAGGTGGACAGTAATAATATAAATAGGTTTATTTATGATAATGTTATTTTTTAGGCTGATCAAGGTTTGAAAATAATGATAATCCACAAATTCCTACTTGACTTCAAAGTTTGTTGTAATAAATGGGAAGGTATAGCATCATCATCATCATCAATCCAGTTTTGATCCGGTTTTATCTCTGTAAACGAGGGTGGCTGGATTTACGCCACTCTGCCAGCAATCTCTCCCACTCCCACTCCCACTCCCACTCTCCATCTCGCTCAATTCTATGCATCCTCCTTCAAACCAACACTCTTACTCTCCTTCTCCACATGTGATCTCCATGACTTCCTCGGTTGTCCTCGCTTCCTCTTTCCCTTCACTTCAAACTCCAATGCCTTCCTCAAAACATGGCCATCATCCATCATTCAGTAAACCTGAATAGCCTTATAAGTAGTTTCATTGTTAAAACATTTATCTGAGTTTGTTGATTATCAGTTTCTTTGCTATAGAATTGAAACAATGTCTTTGAGAAGTAATGAAAACATAAATTGGTTTATTGTGGTATGGAACTTGACCTGGTGTCTTGTTACTGTGGCAGAAAATTACAATCAAGTTTGTGTGGTAAGTACCATTTGTGACCCTAAATCATTAATGAAGATTGGAGTGTTAGTTTTTGTATTAACTATATTAGTACAAAAGACTCTTTGTGTATTAAAAAATTAGATAAATTTTACAATGAGATCTTTTCACGAACATCTGGCAACTTTGCTAATTCTAGTCTTTAGGGTTTCACATGGATGTACTGTAACATGATAAAATAGATAAAAAACCTAAAACACTTTACGGTGTACACATGTAAAAATTTGAAAAGATTACATTTACATTTTGGCTTCTGTGGTGGAAGGCTTCAACCAGAGAAGGCAAAACTTAAAATGTATTCTTTTAAAATTTTTACGTGCGTAAACCTTGAAGCATTTTAGGTTTTTTATCTATTTGATCAACTTTGTTAATTATTTGCTAATGTCACATTAACTCTCTAATACAGACGTTGAAGTAAAATCTCCATATTAGAGAGCTGCCAGGATATTTTAATTAATTAGCTATAGAGAACCCCCAAAATAGGACACTAGCTTATTTTTACTGGGCATTATCATATTAATTTATATTACTAATATTTGTGGGAGCTTATATTTAGTGGCATTAATTTAACAGAGGAGTGTTAATTAAGATCATTTTTTTATAAAAGTTGTGTATTTTGAAGCATTGATAACTTTTTTAACCAAAAGTGTGTCAATGTGATTCTTGCTGTAATAAAACAATTTTAAAAGAAATAAACACTTTCATTTAAAGATATCATTGTTGGGATGTAAAAAAATCTTTTATAAATTGATATTAGCACTAAATTTGCAATGTGAGCAATTTCTGTTTAAACTTTAATTTGTATTGCAGCAATTGTTCTGTTTGTAATAGTTTTTATCGCTCTGTGTTAAATCTTATATTTTTATAAGCCACTAGGTTTTTATGTAGTTCCATGTGAAATCATATATTATTTATGTTATTGCAGTTATTAATACTAAGGATTTTTCATTAGCTTTTGTTAAATATTATACATACCAGTTATTTAATACTGTAAATAAGTTTTAGTATATTAGTTAATCTTTTTTATTATGAGCATGTACAGCTCGGAAGAATGAGTGGTCACTCCCTGTGTAACGGGCATTAAATAAATTATTATTATTCTGCTGTCAGTCTTAAGTACTGTAATACCATTTTTGTCACAATTTGCAATTTGGGTTTTTGTGAGGAAAATAAGATAGCATTTTGGTGGGACCAAGCAAAGTGTTTATAATAAAGATGAATCATCTGTACCAGCATCCTTACCGTTAATAATTGATACTGAATGTTCTACATTCCTCCTTTTCCCAGATGGTAAGTACTGTTATTTGCTCCCCCTTCACAGCTGTACGCCTCTCACCTTGAAATTCTTTCTCTGTCTTATTGTGATTGTATGCCTTTAAAAGTTACATGAAAGTAAATACTGTAAGTATATTCTTCTGAACATTTTATAAGTTTATCACTGAGATAAAGTTTGACTGATTTGCTGTCTGTGTGCAGGTTTGTTCTTCTAATGTTAGTGAGCACTGCTACGATTACAAACAAGCACAGTTTTCTGCAACCCTTATACAAAATATTGAGGTACAGTGCATTTACATGGTGGTGTTTATTTCCTACTTGACAATTTTCTTAAATTGAATATTAAATTTGTTGAAGAATTAAATTGTTTACTGAAAATATTTGAATGAAACATAGACATTTCGGCCATAAACCATGGCCTTCATCAGCTAATGCTGAAGGTCATGTGATCCAGATGGATCATGTGACAGGCAATGAGGAAAGCACCTTAGTACCCAGGTCATTTGACCTTCAACATTAGCTGATGAAGGCCGTGATTTATGGCTGAAATGTCTGTTTCATTCAAATTTTTTCTAGTAAACAATTTAATTCTTCAACATTTTACAAAAACTGTATGATTTAAAATTATGTTTAATCATTTTGATATTAAATTATTGTGTTTTAGTGGACAGTCTTAAAGTTAAATTTCTATGGAATAACTCATCTTAATAAGTTAACATAGCTGTAGGCCATGCCGATTGAAAGCTCCACACAGTATTTGCTCCATTTTGTATACATTTTTTTTTTGTTATTTTTTTATATTTATGCTCTTGTTGATAGTCAAACCTCTAAATGTTGTATGAATCAGATTTACTCGGGTATTTGGTATAGTGCTAACTCTGAGGTTGTTAGATGGAGCTGCTATGGATCTGTTTGTTGCCATTATAAACTGTCAAGGATTTTACTGGCATCATATATATATTAAAACAATCTGGTTCATGTGCATGCAAGAATTTCCCAATTTCCCAATTTCCCAGTTGGCTTTTGACAGTAGTACATGTATGTATCTTTGGTTGACATGTTGTTTCGAAAAATTGATAATGCTTAGTAGAGTTGATTTTACTTCAGACAGTCTTTAATAACGTAAGATCATACTGTAAAACAAAATTGCAATATATTTTGTTGATACTAATTTTTTCTCCATCGATTTAGAATTTAGATAACTACAGCAAATTTTAGTACTGGTAAAATACATGTCCGTTGCAAAAATTTTGTCTTTAAAGTATTTTTTAGACAAAATCACTACCTTGAGTTACAAAAACACTGCAAACAATTCTGCACTATGTCTGCACTTTCTGCCTTTTTTCCATAGTATTTACACACTATTTGACAAAAACACAATGTTACTTTTTTTTACACTCCTCCAGTTGTACTGGTTGTAATACAGTATATACCATTGGAATTGTTATGTTCAGTCTAGAAGTGGTAGTATTGTTGTTTATGCGTGGGCGTTCCTTGATAACAGCCTAGTGTATGCTGATTGGCCTGTACCCTGGTGAAAATTACTATTATTATTATTATTATTATTATTATTATTATTATTATTATCTTTAGATGATAGTCAAAATATGGAGGCTACCTATACCAACTTTATTCTTACTTTGCCAGCAGGCAGCGAATTTCACCTAGTCACTGGTCAAACAGAAAAGTGTTAAAAGATTATAGGATGCTCTTAATCATTGCATGTGCATGGAAAAGATGTAATGAGAAATATACACAAAGGTTCCTGTACAAAATATCAGCTGTATAATGTGTTTTCTGTGCCATAAAAGATCTGATATTAGCCATACAGTGATGAAAATTATGGACTCTATCATAAAGTTAAATTCTGACTTTCTATTGATTTTTTACAGGCAGAGTTAGTAATTGCATCTCCAAGAAATGCTTGCAAACCATTGGCTAATTCACAGTTACCCAATACCCAGCTTTTTGTGCTAATTGATGGTGGAAGTTGTGCAGCAGATGTAAAGGTCTATTCACAATGATATTTGATATTCAAATATAATTTAAGTGATATGAGTGCGTTACTTTATCATTTTTGTGTTGTTCTGAGAATGACACATCCAGACCATTTATGCTCATATACTTGCCATATTGGTTCATTCCAACTTTTAATGCATTGGCCAGTTCAAAATGTATTTCAGTATGATTTCAAAAATGTATTTCAAGTAATTTTTAATTTAATATTTGTCAAGGAATGCGGAGAGTTGCTGAACTCAAAAAGGTTCTTGCTTAAGATGAAAGGAATGGTTTATCCGAGTTGTGTACGATTGGCAATGTTATATGGGAGTGAGACATGATGTTTGAGGGAAAATGAAATGGCAATTTTGAGAAGGATCGAGAGAGCAATGGTGAGAGCAATGTGTGGTGCAAAACTCACCGAGAAAAAGAGGACAGTGGACCTAATGGAGATGTTGGGATTGAAGGAAACAGTGGTTCAGATGGCAAATGCGAATGGAGTGAGATGGTACAGGCATGTGTTGAGGAGGGATGATGAGCATGTTTTCAGAAAAGCATTGGATTTTGAAGTGAAGGGCAAGAGGAAGTGAGGACGACCAAAGAAGACGTGGAAGATGCAAGTGGAGAAGGAAAGCAAGAGTGTTGGTTTGGAGAAAAAGGATGCCATGAATCAAGTGAGATGGAGAAAGGGGGTTACAGAGATTGCTACTAAAGTGGGATAAATCTGGCCACCCCCATTTACAGGGATAAACATTGATCAAAATTGGATTGATGATTTTTCATCTCTAATCTGTGTTATTACACCTTGTGTGCAGAGACCGTGCAACTGTTAATCTTTTTCATATTTTTGAAATGGTTATTTTGTAAGCCAGTTGAATTGCTGATTGTTTGCTTAAATATGTTTGCTAAAGGGAATTGTAGGATTGAAGAAATTCACAAGAACTTAATTTATAACTTTTAATGGTGAAACCAGAGGTCTCAGACGATAATAAGTCCAAGAAAGGAAAACATTGTTCGGAAATCCAAGTTTTGGATTAAAAAAAAAATTTGATCTTCAAATTGAACAATATTTCAACTTTAATTCAAGTCATAATCATTTTAAGGCAGTTTACAAGCACAGTTGTTTATAAAGAATTTCAGGTCATAGGATTTCAGGCATTTAAAGTGATAAACAAAGAGATACTATGCAATTAGAAATTAGAACAGTTTGAGGTCTCTGGAGGCTTTGAGGCTTTCGTTTATAGTTGGTTTAAAATTGTTTATGTAGTAAGACCCAAGGAATTGCAAACTCGACCAATTGTCACTTGAAACAATGATTTCTGCATTCCCGTGAATGGTATTGAAAAGATGCTCTTTGAGGTTGACCTTGGCTGGGCATCCAAAGATTTCCGGCAATTGGTTGAGGTTCTCTATATAAAGAAACAATAAACAACTGTGCTTGTAAACTGCCTTAAAATGATTATGACTTGATTTCCGAACAATGTTTTCTTTTCTTGGACTTGTTATTGTCTTGATGTATTTAGAAATGTCAGATCGACATGGCTTTTAGAGGTCTCAGAGATGAAAGAAATTTTCATGACATATATCGCACATCTTGACCCTTTACAAAGTAAAAATAGTTTAAGCAAAGCTATTCAAGACAAAAATACTAACTTTTGTATGCTCAATTTCAAAATATTTTTAACTTAAACAGATTGAATTTTGAAATCAAATATTGCAGGGTCATTATGCACACCTGAAAAACTATGATGCTGCCATAATCCGAAGTATGAGCTCCAACACTCCCCAGGCATTGAAAGGCTCTGGAAGATGTAAGCTCCATGTAACAAAGTACAGTACATGTAGCATGAACGAGTAGTACTGTTGAAATAATAACAAAAACTCCTTCATTCCTAAATTATTACCATGTGTATGGTGTAGTTACTGGTCAACAACAGGGTTTCCATTAACATGCCACTGTGCATAGCATGAAATTTGAAAAGGTTGCATGACATTATTCTACTTGGCTCTCTTAGATGCATATACATGTAAAATGTCAAAATTCATGTCAAATCTCTGTGTAGTGAGATTGAAAAACCTTTTAACCAATTATAATCCATTCATTTGTCTTCTGTTGGATTAACAGCTTGTGGCTCAACATGGCCGGGGATGACTGATGAAGGAGCTGCTGTAATGGAACCTTGCACAACTATATTTGTATTCTTTTCCACACATGTTTGGGTCAGCAGTTGGTTTCATAGCGATTGCTTGTAAAGCATAGTTATTAACTAAACACTTCTTCTTTTATCCTCCTCTCCACACTATGTCCATGCTTTTCTGTACTGGACCCTCTTAGACCTCTTCCCCATCACTTCTGCAAAGCACATGTCTGTATCACCTCTCCACACTAACTCCATGCTTTTCTGTGCCGGACCCTCTTAGACCTCTTCCCCATCACTTCTGTGAAGCACATGTCCATATCACCTCTCCACACTATCTCCATGCTTTTATGTGCTGGACCCTCTTAGACCTCTCCCCATCACTTCTGCAAAGCACATGTCTGTACGTATCACCTCTCCACACTATCTCCCTGCTTTTCTGTGCTGGACCCTATTAGACCTCTTCCCCATCACTTCTGAAGAGCACATGTCCGTATCACCTCTCCACACTATCTCAATGCTTTTCAGTGCTGGACCCTCTTAGACCTCTTCCCCATCACTTCTGCAAAGCACATGTCTGTATGTATCACCTCTCCACACTATCTCCCTGCTTTTCTGTGCTGGACCCTCTTAGACCTCTCCCCATCACTTTTGCAAAGCACATGTCTGTATCACCTCTCCACACTATCTCCCTGCTTTTCTGTGCTGGACCCTCTTAGACCTCTCCCCATCTATTTTGCAAAGCACATGTCTGTATCACCTCTCCACACTATCTCCCTGCTTTTCTGTGCTGGACCCTCTTAGACCTCTTCCCCATCACTTCTGTGAAGCACATGGCCTATCACCTCGACCAGCTCCTCACAAACTCCTCCAAAACAACCTCAATTCCAAAAAAAAAGATAATTGTAGTCAGGCTAATCAATTCAGCCCCTTCAAATGATTCAGCCCCTTCACTTTATCAAACACAAGCCCCAGTGAAGTGAAGAGAATTATGAAGAATCTTAAGACAAATAAAGCTATTGGACACGATCAAATTCCAGCTCGAGCCGTCAAAGAATCTGCTGAAAATCTGTGTCAGCCTCTCAGCTGTTTAGTGAATTTTTTATTTGAAAGGGGAAAAGTGCCTCTGAGTTGGAAATTAGGTGAAATTGTTCCTGTC
>JANCMA020387010.1:0-11310 GCA_024336925.2 Zoanthus solanderi
GGCAGAGTGGGGTAAATCCGGCCACCCTCGTTTACGGGGATAAAACCGGATCAAAACTGGATTGATGATGATGATGAAGTTCTAAGGAATTTTTAACCAAGATGGAGTTTGCGAATTCTGTTCTGTTCTATTTGAACTACCCTATCACAATCAAATTCTTATTTGTGTTCAACTTCTAGCTTCTCGTTTGTTATTATGTTATGCTTGAATCGCACATGTGCTATGCAGTGAACTCAGATTGAATATTAAAAGTTAGAGACTGTTTCAGTTCGTGTTTTGTTAACAAATAGACTCATGGGCTAGCCAAAAAAGGAACGATAAATTTCAATAGTGCACGAGGCGAACAAAACATTCACGATTGTCTCTGTTAATAAACATATACACACTATGCAACCTTCCAACATACACATCCCAGGCATCCTTCGTTTACTATCCAAAATTCGTGCACGATTGGTCAAAATAGATCACAAGATTTTGTATTAGGGAGAACGTCACGACCGCTCTAATTTCAATAACGTATAGCATTTTAGTGTTATTTTAAACAAAAGGCGCTCACACAGCGCATATGGCTCCTGTATGTTGCCATTTTAAAATACCATTACTTCCTGGAATAAATCGTTTTCGCAATCCCTTGAGACGTCTTAAAGACAGAACATGGTCACTCAATAGGTAGACGTAAGTACGGCAAACATGTACCTATTCTGATTGGCTGTAGCACAATGCGATGCCACGTACGTAAGCGCCCAAAGTACATTGCATAGAAGACCTACTTTGATTGGTTGTAAAGTTTAATAAAGGAATTATTCGGGCTTCCTGTGTACTCGATGAGAATTTGCATGGCTCCTCTCGACTAGTCGAGGCAGAAGCCATAAAGATAGCCGAGTCTGCAAACCTTGCAGAAGTACAAGAAGATAAATTTCAGAGATTATGAATAACTTAGTCCCAATGAGTTATTGTACAATGTAACAATGTACAGCGTTTTTGTAATTTCTATATTAATCTATTTGAACTACGCGTTTACAATTGATTTCTTATTTGTTCAAATTCTTGCAGCTGCAGTTCGTAAAGTCATGTAGGTATCGCACATGCGCAACACAGTTATTCTTAGTTCGTGTATTCAAATTTCTCGTTCATTGTGTAGCCAACGCGTGCGTCTATTTGTAAACAAAACACTCACAACAGTCTCTAAAATGAAATAATATTTGTATATTTTGTTTTTACAGTGCTACTCGTACGAAAATCGATATCGCTATTTTTCAAAAAATGTTGACGTCATTTGCTCTAACATTGTGCTCAAAACAGCGTGACGGTGAGGTTCGTACTGGGGTAATGGCAAACGCTATTAAACATCATCAATCAACCCTAAAAAAGTATACTTCCAGCGTTTGTATTATAAAACGGCTTGGCAGATTGTTTATTTCATATACCAAAATTATTTTCCTGTAAACAAAAATCAGGATCCAAAATTTTGATGCGACTAGCACTTTAAGTTAGTATGTGTGGCATTTAAATATTTAATTTGGTTTC
Source organism: Zoanthus solanderi (assembly GCA_024336925.2). Lineage (NCBI taxonomy): Eukaryota > Metazoa > Cnidaria > Anthozoa > Zoantharia > Zoanthidae > Zoanthus > Zoanthus solanderi. The sequence goes on from JANCMA020387010.1 coordinate 1,528, forward strand.
ATTAGATCAACTGAAAACTGCTCTTTGCCTTTAGGAAAAACTTTTTTTTTTACGGATATACTAGTAAAGATTAGTTTTAAAAACTAATAAGAGCTTAGACTTAGCGATCCAATTTTGAAGGAATTTTGAAACCCTCCAGATTGATAACAACTTAATTGAAAACTTGCTTTTTGAAAAGAAAGAAAGACGTTTATCAAAATTTATTTTTAATTTCTGAACAAGTAGATAACCGAAAATTTCCAAGTTGAAGTTTGGCTGAACTGAAGTTTGGTAGTTAAACGCTGCAGAGAAGTAGAAAACACAAAAAGGTTTTATCATCTATAGATTAGAAATTATTTATTCCGAATGATACACGTGCGCGAAGTGCTTTGTTCTTTATTTAGCGCTTTTTATTGCGAGTTTTCTTCATTTCAAGGCACTCATAAAATTTACAGCAAATTATACAGTGAAGTTTCAAAATATTGAACACAGCTACAATAAGCCAAGCACGCGGCAAAATATGCTGCTTCTTTATGTATTGATTGAATTGTTTCAGTTGTTTTAACTCGAAGTCAATGCAATGTAGACAGTTTATGCACATGACACTCCTTGACGAAGTTTAAAAAAGCTAGGAATTCAATTGTAACTCGTATTCATAATGCCTTGAGGCAAATAAAGTACAACTTTTTAATTTTATACACCTCGACTGACTCCTAAAACTTTGATTTTCCTTTTATATACTGGTTCGCAAACATAACTCATAAGATCTCACAGAAGAATGTAGAAGATTTAAAAAAAAGAGAGACACGAATAATTCCAATCTCCTTTCACTTCGTGTGTCGAAACTTTCTAATCTCATTTATCACAACGTTAGATTAAATTTTTCAGTTGTCAGGTATGTTTTTTACCTCTGAAACCTGAAGCCAGAGATGAGCCATATCATTAATTACAGGAATTAATCAAGGAAATCTCGACTTCTTCTAGATAAAAAGTTGCTTACTTATCTACCTCAAGGTCAAAGATTGTGTGAAATATGTAGACAATTCAGAATAAAAAACACTGACAAGAAATCTTCATCTTTTCAAACAGTCCTTTTCTTTTCTACATTACAATGCCTATGGCCATATCTCTTCTTTTTTCTAAGACTAGTTCCGTAATGAAATTTCAATCTCTTCAGTAGAAATCTATTCGGCTTTGGTTATAAAAGTTAGTAAATTAAATTTTAAACTCTTTTTTGAGGATACTGGAAATAACACGGAAAATGTGAGAGGGGTTTTTGTTATCGAATGTCTAGGGTTTTCCCTGGGTATCTCAAGGCAATTTCAGATTTGGCAATTCCGGCCCTAGGCCTCCTGAGCGCGGAAGTTTTAAAGAAGCTTTACGAGTTCAGGAACAGTGACGACGGTTTTCCTTTTTAGATCATTTATTAATATGCATGTAAGTGATTTGAAAACAGAAAAAAGTTAAAAAGTTTTGAGCTCAAAAGCAAACAAAGAGTTTGGCGTTCATGTTATCCATGCAAAGTAACTATTCTTGCCGTTCCAGTCGCCCTTGCTGTCCTTGTTTCGTTAATATAGACCTTTATTAGTGTTAAAGAGTTGCTCTAGACTCAAAACTCTCCCGAGTGGGGGCACAGTGGGTATTCATTTGACTTGTGCAATCTATTAAGGCCATTTTCCAAAGATTTGAGTCTGAAACCATCAAAATATTTAAAAATACTCAACCTCGCCTAGGCCCAAAATTTAGACGTTCCTGTAATTAAGAGCGTTGCAGATCAACCAAAACCAACAGAAAACGGTTTTCAACGTTTAGTACGACTAAGCCACCGGCTTTTTTGACTTTCATAAAGTTCATGGGCACCGCGGAAATCGAGCTAAAAACAATAGAAAGTTGTTATAAGTTATGGCAAGAAAATGGGTAAAACTGTCGAGTATATAAATGACATCTTGTTTCATCGAGTCACTATTAGTATTACTCAAGAAGTTGTTTAGGATAATTTTTTTAAAAATGTATAATTACAATCAAGAATGTGAAATTCCATCGTGTTTTCATATTCTGTTTTTCAAAACCTGGCAACATTATTCCGCTTGGTCAATCTTAGAACCAGTTCTTGTTTACAGTTTTTTGTGTGAGAAGTGACATTACCCAGGCCTTTGACTTTATCGGTCATATGAAATTTAAAACAACTATCAAGAGTGACAAAAAATGTAATAGAAACATGGATCTGTGTGGTCTTGGGAATCTCACGAAATCATAAGCGATAAGGTTTCCGCAAAACGTAATGCTGCATTGACAAAAAAACAAACATTGTACATTTAAGTTTACGACAATTAGCTCTTTAGCCACAATTCTTTTCTTCCAAAACTATTATAATAAATGAACGTTGTTTTTAATGAATGAAATAAATAATTTGTTTCGGAATGGACGGAGCTATGTTTGCCGGTGAAGATCTGTTTTGGCCAAGGCGTTTGTTTTTTATAAGTCATTGCGCTGTTTCAATTTTGCTAAAAAAACTGTTCACTCTTGTCTCTTGAAGAGAACTACCAATGAAATCAGACTTGGTTTTCAACTCACAAGGGCGCAGATATCTCATACAGGCTAGTTGGAGTAAATTGTGGGACTTAACATTCAAAGAGTGTGTAGAGACTTATCTGTCTGCATTACAAAGTTTATCTTACGCCAGCTGTTTGATAGTATATTGCATGTTGTATTTTCAGTGAAACTCTGTTTGTAGTTACCCACTATTTGGTTTATGTTACAACTAACGGATTCAACTTTTAAGATTTGTGACCAGCCCAATTTACAATTTCAAAATTAATACAATATTATTTTCCTCTCCATTGCGAAAGACATCTGTCAACAGTATTATTAGAACCATATTGTTTAGGAATTTTTTTCTTTTTCTTGTGGAGCAAAAGGAAGCTTGACTTACGGCAGAAAAAGCAGAAAAAATAATTTCAACAATTTAAAATTTGCACATGTTAACGATAAACTGACCTTGTCATCAGAAATCATTAGTGCCCCGTTAAATTTCTTGCGATAAAATGACAATGAAATGTGAATTATTAGTTATAACTATTATTAAGTTAGAGAGAAAATTGAGGTCAAAGTTCGACGCCTAATCTGTCAACTCAGTGTCGAGCCTCTTACCATTTTGTCTTGTAACGAAAATTACAGAATTTTCTGTCTAAAAGTATTCAAATATTGTCTGTTAGGTTAGATAAGATAAACGTTATCAGTTGCGTTGTAGTTGACATGAAAGAAACACTTCGTCGCAAATTTGACTTTAGAGTTCAGAGATGGTTTTTTTATATTCGATTAGGCAGTAGCTGTGTGAGATGGCATTTCCGAAGCAACCATTTAAAAGGTGTTTATTTGTGATTTAATTGTTTCCATGCGGTCGTTAATATATGGAACAGTGAAGCAAACAATGTTTCTGTAAATCTGCCAACACAAGAAGGGAATTGCAGTGTCTTCATTTCGTAGCTGTAGGCCTCTTTAAAGTTCCTTGTAGTTGTATGTCTGTTTAAAAAATACATCTGAAAGATTCATCTCTGTCAAATAGCAGGATATGAAGTTTGAGTCGCTTTCAGCCGGCCTCCGGTTATTTAAAACCAGACTAGGTAAACACTTTTTGACAGTTGTGAGCATAGTCCAAGGTACAAAAATATGTCTTTTTTGTTTGTACATATAAGCTTTATTTCTCAAAGTTTTTTTTAATTAGGCATAGTTTTATTATTGGCCTTTGCTTTGGTTTGATTTGAAAGTGTTTGCTGATTTATTTGAAGATTTAAAATGCGGCCATTCTTGTAAAGAGCCAGTTTGTTATTAGAGAATCTTTGGCTTTCAAAAAATAACTGTATTACTGAACTAATAACATTTTCTTTTAATTTTCTCCGCTTGCAGTGGAAGAGATCTCACGATTCTATATTTATTATCAAACAAAACAACAATTTAGAATCGTAAAAGTTATGCCGGTCTTCAAAGCCATTTTCAGTGTTGCTGTAGGAGCTAAATTTGTATTTTTAGCTGATTAAAATAACATCTTACAATTACAGAAAAAAGAGTGCAGGTGTCCCACTTTCATCAAACTTGTCGGTTTTCCTCACTGAGACTGGTGTTTGTATTGCTGACATCGTGAAAGAATTTAACCCTTGAAGCCCTTCTAAATTCTCCCAAATAAATCTCAAACGTTTTATATAAGTAGCTTGGGAGAATCTGGCTTTTCATGTTGCACAAATTATTTTACTGAATGAAATCTTAAATTCTCAAATACGAAACGTATATTTTTGTATGAGTTATTTAATGAGAACTGAGATGCTGATGAACTGCCTCCAGTTGAAAATGTTAAGCGCACGGCTATCACCATTATCGACTGGCCTCAGAAATTGCTAGGGTCACTGATGTAAGCAAAGGTTTATGTGTGTACAAAGATAAAAACTGTCATTTTTTGCAAATTGGAATTTGAAATGCAAACAAAAAGGGTCTCTTTAACTTGGGTGTGTCGTGAGAAGATTTCCTTTTTCAAAAATTGCTAGAATGTTATTTAAGACAATTTGATAAATTTGTAAACACACTTTTTTTTATGAGTCCATTTTATAAGAATCATGAGGCTCAGATTTCGGAAATTATAAGAATTTTTTAAGAATCATACTGAGGCTCGATTACTCGACCACTCTGGTTTCATTGCTTCGACAAAATGAGGACCTATTTTGAAACTATTATTTAAGAATTATATGAGGCTCAAAATGTCAAAATTTTAAGAATCGCGAGGCTCTGGAAAAAAGTATGATTCTTATAAAAAAAAAAATGTGATTTGTGCATCATAGTGAAAATAATTTTCAATAACTGACGTTTCGGAATGTAGACCGTAGGAGTGGAGATTTGATTTATCACGTAGTGAATATTGTTCCTTATTGCGAATTTCACCTCGCATCACTCGAAACGCTGACGCAGCATACGATAAAATGGCAGCTGAGAAGTTAGAGCTTTGAGTCGAGATATATTTGGTTCTCATCAAAAACTTTTGTATTTAATCTTCGTATAAATAATAAAATGTAACCTGTAATGACTGAGCCTAGAAATATGGATCGACCCAAGTATGAAATTTGGCTTTATGCACAGAGGTCAAATCATTCTTTTAGTAACTGTCAATCACTGAATCAGTTACCACACGAGTTTAGATGTTTTTTTTTTCAAAAAAATGTAAACAAATATCTATGAGTATGTAATTTAGTATTCAACTTTTGTGTAGACGAGAAACTGACGTAATTCAATCTTTTTTAAAACACTACTTAGAATTTGTATATAAACAGTGCAATTTTTTGATCCACGACTGCTATTCAAAGGATAGCGAAACTGTGATCAGATGGTATCCAAATCAATTTATAAATGGTTTCCTTGTTTTCGGTGGGTCTAACTAAGTCGTGGCGGCAAAAAATCTGGGTCGGTTGGTTGCACAACTGAATTATTTTCAAAATATCTTGTCGAGTTCAGGAAGACATGATGCTCTTTTCTCAGTGCATGTCGCTTCACCCTAAGCTTGTTATTTTGAAGTTATTTGTAATCCACTCTACCATTCAGAAATTCGCTAACACAGCAGGGAGCAACGAATTCAGGTTGGAAACCAATCCTGTTTTTATGATCACATTTAGTGATAACCGTATCAAAATGTTTCACATCTTATGCGAAATACAGCTGATAAGTAGAACGTATTTCTTACAAAAGTACATCATAAAAGCGGCATATCCAAACTGCTAAAGGAAATTCTCCTGAACGAGAATTACTGGCCTGATCACATTATATATATGGTCTAAAGATGTAAATTCCATAACCAAAAATTTATGGTGACCGTGTTTAACAAGAGACGGAAATCGTGTTAGATTCTTACAATAAAATGCAGTATTTTTTACAAACCAAAACTGCACCAAGTCTTTGCTGTTGCCTACATACCTCAAAATGCTTTTCAGTATCTCTACTGAGCTATTTTATAAATTATTTTGCACATAATTCGTAAGCACACTCCAAACTAACGGAATGCATGGTGGTACTGGCACACGGAGAGCGAAGATTTTAATCTATCAAAGATGGAAATGTAAACTGCGCAAGATCTTTTCAGTTCTGTTTGAATCACTTACCGTGAGTAGCACAAAAACTACCAACAATGCCAAGAAGACAATATTCCCAAGAGAAGCCATGTTAGTCTCTTGTTTTCTTTAGCCTAGTAAAACGCCTCGCCCGACTCCAACGAGTTTGTGGTTTTTAACTTTTAACAAACCCTTACAAAGACGCGTTGAAATAAAGCTGAAATGATGAAATTTGACACGACAGTATGAAAATAGCTTTTCTTTAATGTGGTTTAAAAATTATCTGATGAGCTGTCGGTTCTTTACACGCCCAGAGAGAATTATTCAATCATCTGAGATCTGTTTGTTTTTCTCAAAGTACATGATGAGGTAATGTCTTTCTTCCTCTCTTTCTATCTCTTTAAAAAGCAATCCCTTATGTTCCTACCAGTTAAACGTCTATGGTGTCGACACAATTTGCAAAAAATAATTGTGTTGAGTTATTTGCTGTATCTGTCTTGCGCGAGCTACTTAGCGTTTTAGGTGGCGGGGTCACTGTCAACATTTGAATAGTCTCACTGAGACGCTGACTGTTTAGGAACATAATACCGATAAAGGATATCCAAAACAAACAGTATAGTGAATCGTCCTTTCCTACACTGTACAGTGAGCTGCGCAAATCTAGCTATCACTAATTTAAATAGGAGAGACCATCAAGTTTATTAAGTTGTTTTCTTGTAAATTGTACAAACAGTTTAATAAATTAAAAGGCATACCTTTAAGCTATTAAGATAAGTGTTATTTTCAAAGCGATATTTTCTTTTTTTAAAATTATGGCGCAACAGTAAGATAACTGCAGTACAAAATTTTTGTTCTCTAGTTTTTTTTGTTTGGGTTTTGGTTGGAGATCGTGGCAGAAACTATATATTTTTGTTCTTTTTTCTCTATGGATTAGTTTTTTAAAACTACATCATAAAAATGCATTTAATTATTAAAAAAGTATTGCAGGTACATTGCATTGTTTATACAATTATTTTAAAAATGCAACAGTTTTTGATGAGAACCAAATATGTCTCGACTCAAGGTTCTAACTTCTCAGTTGCCGTTTTTATTAGCTTTTATAATTTTTTTTCGTATTCAAAGCTAAGTGAGCTGTAGGGCAGCACCTTTTCTGAACCCAATTTGCTACAACGTACATAAACTGATAAAGGATCGCATTGGACCATTTTAGGTCAACAAGAGGAGAAAGATTATACATTTCATTTCATTTCTGCATTTGGCCGGATAAAGCAAATTTTTAATTCTTGTATAAGAGGCTTCGGGCAAAGGATTTTGAAAAATTAAAAATGTTTTTGCTAACACATTCATAATGAATTTTATAGGTCTTTATACTTTATAGTCTGCGATTTTTACCGCCTATTGAGTACTAACATCGTACTTCAGTTGCTAAAATATTACATTCAGATCGTGCAAATAAAATGAAATAAGGCCATTTTCTGCTTACTTTAGCACTTCTAACTATATTTCAAAACTTGTTCAGAATCCTACTTATACAACGCAGATTTTCTCATTTTAAAATCAGTTTCATGTTAAAGTAAAAATGTTAGAGTAACAGATTTCCTAAATTGCTGCAGGCCTTGTGAAAGAAATTTTTTCCAAAATTTGTTTCGTCGCTGGCTTATTTCTCTGAAACTGTTGAGATTATCACATTATCGCGCAGTAGGCCACAATTTACATTCTATATACTTTTGTTTGGCAACGGCTAAGAATTGCTTGAGGACAAGAATTTTTCTTAGTAGAACTATAATTTCTTAACAAGATTTGTAAACGAATATGTTCTCAGGCTTCTACATAATTTTGTGTAGTTTTGTTTTTACTTAAGCAATGTAGGCTAGCGCTAAAAGGTAAATGTTAATTACGATACATTTTATTACAATGAAGAAAAGGGCAACAATAATATATCGCTTAAAATGCCTGAAAGTGAAAGGCCAGCTACAAAGGATTAACTACCAGAAACAACATCAGACCGCCAACATTACACACTTTGTTTACAGGAATCTGAATTTTTCTCCGGATGCGCCTTACGTCCACACTAATATGCACATATATCCGGATAAGTTTATCCACGAAAACGGATAAATTTCAATACGCTTTCCAGAGCCGACGCGAATCCTCTCGAAAACGGAGCTTTTTGAATACGCCTCCGGCAGATCGCCATGGCGGTCGGTATGATCGTGGTCTATCTGTACACGGCCGTAGCTAGCACTGGGGGGCAGTTGATTATTTATCAAGCAAGCAACGAATTTAAGGAAACGGAATGCGCTCGTTTGTACGATATAATTCATTAACTAGCTGGTTCTTGTTGGAATACCTTATTTAAGTACAGTTAGTTTTCGATTACATATTTATCTTGTTTTTTGGGTTTCTTTACTAATGCTGCACTTTTACTTTAAAAAATGAACTTCTGCAAGGGTTTCTCAATGTGGGTTTATATGTATCTTCGCTCTAAGAGGCGATTTTTTAAGTTTTTGTTTAAGGTTAGGAGTTTGCTTTCCTTTTCTTAGACAAGATCAGTCGCTTCACAAATTTCACTTCCAGTATCCGCCGTTTTCTGTTCTAAACAGTGAAAAATGTACTCAAGTATAGATATCACAAACGTGCTAGTAGCTAACTTGAAGCCACTATATTGGGCATTATGACCACGTTGGTAGCGGGCTTGATCCTTTAAGCTACCATTAAAAATAGTGAGCCTGATTGCTATCAGCCATGGACATGCAGCTGTTTTGTGTATTAGAACGCCAGGGCTTACCCCTGACCAGGCTAGCTGCCTTCGCTAGATCTTATTAGCAGCTGTTTTGAGATTTCTAGGCCTCGTCAGTATGGCATAGCTAGCAAACAGGCTCAGGTTCCCAAAACGAACATAAGTAATGGTAAAAACGCAATGCTATGTGGGATGTGGCTATAAAGATGAACTTAAGACTTAAGTATATAGATAGCACAAACGTGCTAGTACTGTAGCTAACTTAAAGCCACTATATTGGGCACTAAGGAAACAGCTGTCCATTTCTAAGGAAACAGCTGTCCACGAAACAGCCGTCCATGGATGCTAGAAATCAGGCTCACTACCTTTTATGGTAGTTTAAAGAGGTAAAGCCCGCTACCAACGTGGCCATAGTGCCCAAAATAGTTGCTTCAAGTTAGCTACTAGCACGTTTGTGCTATCTATAGTTGAGCTCATCTTTATAGTCACATCCCACAAGCATTGCCGTGCTTTTACCATTACTAGTGAAAAATGTATTTAAATCAAGCCTCAAAAAAAAAACGGCATACCAAAATTTTTAAATTTTGTAATTTGCACTGGTATTATGGTATTATAGATTTCTGCACTGGTATTACATAAAAATTGCACCGCTATTGACCAATAAGAATCGAGCAATTTTTGCATGTACATTATCAAAGCAGCGATTGCCTCTCTAAGTAAAAGATTACAGTTCTTATCAAATACACTCTCTTTTTTTTATAAGGACCTCTTTTATATAAGAACATGAGGCTGAAAATCGCCAAAAAATTACGAACAATTTAAGAACATGCTGAGGCTGAGAAAAGGTGAAGAACATTTATTTATGATGATAACCTATGGCAAATAATTCATACAGTGTTAATAAAAAATTTGCGTTTCGGTGGGCTTCTTGACTAAAGTTCGCAGATAACAATTTTACATCACATGTTTTTTCATTTA
>JANCMA020387113.1:0-11310 GCA_024336925.2 Zoanthus solanderi
GACAGTGACAGTGACAGTGACAGTGACAGTGACAGTGACAGTGACAGTGACAGTGACAGTGACAGTGACAGTGACAGAGACAATGACAATGACAATGATAATAACAATAACAATAACAGTCTAACTATTTGCAGACCTCGAGTTTTGTTCCGGCCGGGCATCGAACCCAAACCTCCTGCAGGATAGACTGGCACCTTACCAACTTTGTGTTCCATAGGCGTCTTCAAGACTTTAATTCGTCTTTCAGATTATTTCTCGGCATGATTCGTGAATTGATTAACAATCTTACCTTGCATAATTAGAAACTCGACTGTTTCAAAATATTGAATATATGATAAGAAGAAATGCTTGCTCATTACCTAAACAAATTGAGTTGTTAGGTGTCAACTATTGCGCGTAATGAAGTCAAACAATTTGGATTTCATAGGAATTTCTTCGTTAATGAATGAAAGAACTTATAATTCGTTGATTCAACGAAAACAGTTCTTGAAACATTCTTCGCAATTAATCCAGAAGTTCATTTGTTATTATCATTACAATATCTTTGAAAGTAGTTTAATGTTTCCGTAAACGAAGCGTTTACATGTTTAATGTTTTATTTATGAAAATTCAAATATCCGATGCAGGTTAGTTATGCCAAGGGAATGGACTGGTATCTAATGACATCATTTCTGTTCATTTTCCTGACACTTGTGGAGTGTATTGTGGTTGAAAAGCTGTGGAGGAAAAAAGTTACCAAGAAAAAGATAACTGATGAAAAAAAGGCAAATGAGGCACAAGCGAATCAGGTTCGAATATTATTGAGACAATTTTAATAAATTAGTAAGAATTAAAAAGTGTAAAGAAGAGAAAGAAGGAATAAAGGAGGGAAGAAAGAAAGGAATGAAAGAAGGAATGAAGGAAGGAAGGAAGTAAGGAAGAAAGAAGGGAAGGATGGAAGGAAGGAAGGAGGGAAGGAAGGAAGGAAGAAAGGAAGAAAGGAAGAAAGGAAGGAAGGAAGAAAGGAAGAAAGGAAGGAAGGAAGGAAGGAAGAAAGGAAGGAAGGAAGGAAGGAAGAAAGGAAGAAAGGAACGAAGGAAGGAAGAAAGGAAGGAAGGAAGGAAGGAACGAGGGAACGAAGGAAGGAAGGAAGGAAGGAAGAAAAGAAGAAAGGAAGGAAGGAAGAAAGGAAGGAAGGAACGAACGAACGAACGAACGAACGAGGGAACGAAGGAAGGAAGGAAGGAAGGAAGGAAAAAAGGGAGGAAGGAAGTAAGGAAGGAAGGAGGGAACGAAGGAACGAAGGAACGAAGGAAGGAAGAAAGGAAGGAAGGAACGAAGGAAGTAAGGAAGGAAGGAGGGAACGAAGGAAGGAAGGAAGGAAGGAGGGAACGAAGGAAGTAAGGAAGGAAGGAGGGAACGAAGGAAGGAAGAAAGGAAGGAAGGAACGAAGGAAGTAAGGAAGGAAGGAGGGAACGAAGGAAGGAAGAAAGGAAGAAAGGAACGAAGGAACGAAGGAAGTAAGGAAGGAAGGAGGGAACGAAGGAAGGAAGAAAGGAAGAAAGGAAGGAAGGAACGAAGGAAGTAAGGAAGGAAGGAGGGAACGAAGGAAGGAAGGAAGGAAGAAAGGAAGGAAGGAACGAAGGAAGTAAGGAAGGAAGGAGGGAACGAAGGAAGTTTTCAAACCATTAACTTATTCCAAACCACAGTAATTCTGGTCTTTAACAATAATCAAATAGAACTTAATAACCTAACGCTTAAAAATGCTTTGTAAGAACTCAATATGTAAATTTATAGTTGAAATTATTCAAAGGAAAAATATTTTCCGAACAAAACCCGAATGTTTTTTCTTCTTCATTTAACCAGTTAAATTAGACGTTCTTCTTATTCTTATTATTGTTATTTTGAAAACAGAAGTTTCTTGGTGACAGCGGACAAAGCCTTCAAGTTGTGTTCAGAACTAGAAAACCATCAAATGACGGTAAATCAGTAAAGTGCGTTATCGAGCCTGACAACACCTCGAGGCAGAATGAGCACAGCATAGATGGGACCATCAGAAACAACGCAAACGAAAAGGAATTACCTTCGACGCAGTCAGAAGTCTGGCTGTGCAGTAATGATGAGCCAAAAGCCCTTTGCTGTACTATTGAAGATCTGTGCAGAAATGTCGACCGTTGTAGTCGCGTTCTTTTTCCTTTACTCTTTGCTGTTTATAACTTGTGCTATTGGACGCTTTATTTGCTATGACGTCAAATGAGATGAGATGAATAGCTGCCAACTCCGGCTTTTTAAATGCAAATGCGGGCAATTATACCTTCTAAAACTCACTGTTGTTGGTTGATAATGTTTTGATTTGTTTTACAATTTTCCTATTTTCAAGTCGCTAAAAGCCACTATAAAAGCTTTGTTTGGCATTTGTGGAAGAGTGCGTAAGGAGGCTTCCAAAAGTGGAGGAAAAAATGAATGCAAGAATATTGCGGAAGCCAGGGTCAATCGCAGGAGTTTACGGCAGAATGTGAAGGTCATGATCAGCAACTATGCTGTTACTGATCGAGTGAAAGATATCAAAGTTCTGCTAAACCAATCAATGTACAATGGCAGCATTTTCTGGAACATGGTTTTATCAAAACATTTTGAAAGACTAAAAGAACAAAATGCTATGTAAGAATTAGAATTCTTGGTTTTCACACAATCCCACAGACACAAAAGAAATAAACATTGCAGCCATGTTGGTGTCCCAAACAAAAGAAATAATCAAAATTCTTTGTTGAGAGCACACCAACATGGCCGGCCATGACGTCGATTGAAACCCAGCAAGTTGGCTTATGAGCGCCGTTATTTAAACTTGAGTGTCTGTATAGACCATCACAACACATTCTAATGAACCTATTCATTACATTAAAAAATAACTTTCAAAGAAAAATTGGCAATAAAACGCTTGCAACACGGCGCACAAATTAAAGCTTGAATAAATTTCCATATCTAACGAATATAGACCTAACTCGTTACCGAGTTTGGTCAATTTATTTTCATGTTTTTAGAAATAGAGTTGTGTTATGTGATATATCAAAAGAACCAAAAGCCATGATCAACCTGATTTTCATTATTCGCATCAAAAGTAATCTTTCTGAAGTCAACATCGCGATGCTGCTGTTTCAGTCCATGGTAACTGTATAAATCACTTTCAGAGCGGTGGAAAAATTTTCAGCTCTAAGCGATTAGTTCATCAGCAAGTAGCCCGTAAAGACTCGTCATCAATTCGTCTATCACTGTTCCGAGTTAAACAACTAAAAATGCTTAGAAAGCTATTTCAGGTGTGTTTTATCTTAATGAAAATGTTCTTAATGAGAGCAAATTTAAAGTTGAATAGCTTTTAAGAAAACTATTGAAGCGGGTCGTCGAATAAATGAAGCACGTTGTTTAACCATCTCTAGGATGGAAAGACAATTAACGATCAGCTCAAACTTCCAAATAAAATTCAAAAATAACTTAAGAAAAGTGAGGTTGAGTTTTGATAGCTATCAACAATTTTCAGATATAAAATTGACTCACCTTCTTCACTCACTTAATCAGTTATCGTGTCTTATTTGTCTTATTTTTGTTTTTGTTTGTAGCTTCCATCTTAGAACTATAGTACAAAATAGATTTAACAACGATTTCAGGCAAAATTATTAAAGCATTTTAAGATTTAAAAAAGAAAATACTGTCAAAAAGCGGCAGAGACTAGAGCATATGGAATCTAACTTATCTCTTTGCCTAGAATAAGAAAATTTACAATTCATCTCTGCTTGTTTGAATCATCTGTTTGTATTTGTTGTTACAATTGATCAGGACCTAACGCTCTGGACATTCGTTATTTTCTTTTATTACACATTTAGGGTAGATATCCGTGTGATAAAGCCGTAAAGTGAAATGATGATGATATCTCTTCACAGTGAAATGGTCCAATGAAGTGATCCGATAGATATACTTTCAGCTAATCACATAGCTTGTAGTTTTATATCACCGTTTTGGCGACGTACACCACCTGCCTTTTTTTCAAACAAGTTTTGACTTTGTCGCAGTTTATTTGTTTTTCGACGGGCGATATTTCCTGATTTTTAGATTAAAACTAGACGCGTGCACGCGTTTACTCGGGCTACCTAAAGTTTGGATTCATGATGGGTCTAAATTTTATTACTTGTGCCAGCAGCGAAGCGCCGCACAAGTTTAGGTTTGCCCCTTTTTTTTTTTTTTTTTTTATTTGTGTCGAGGTCTTCAGCCACTTGATGTAATACTTGATATACTGGACAGCGGCTGTATTCGGCTATTCGATATAACTAAGAAGCAAAGTCTTGCGTATACAGTCAGAACTCAATAAAATCAAAAGCTTTCACGAACTGGCACAAGTATACGCTCCTAGAGCGTCTTGTTTCTTGTATATTGTGGGGTGAAATAAAGTGTTGTTGTTGTTGTTGTTTTGAAAATAAAAAAATATATTTAATCAATTAATACTTTTTTGCATCACGATTACTGCATGCTGACATATTTCATTCGAAAATGAAAATCCTTAAGATCTTTTAATCTTATATCCATTGTTTTTTTATTTTTGTAGTCAGTGAGCTAATCAAGCAATGTATTACTAGCTATAAGAAAGTTCTATTCTGTAGTGCTGTAGTTTTCCTTTTGAAGTTTTGAGTATTGAGAATAAAGATAAAAGAAAAATAATCGCCTCCAAGAACCATTCGCTACTAAGCGTCTCATACCCTGAATGATCCCTAAAATTAAGCAACTATTTGGTCTCAATAAATGACACTGCTTATATCATGCACTTGCTAAGTAACTTTTAGACCTGAACTAACCAAACAATTATGCAATTATTAGGGCTTGGGACGAGTCAAGTTGCTTATATAAAAAAGGTGTACATTGTTACTATAGTCTCTACATGATACAAGCAATTTTGAATTAAAAAATGTTGCTAATTTTTTTTATGTAACGCGCGTTTTGAATATTTTTGTTATAAATCATGCACAGATGTCAAAAATTGTTTTGTTAGTTATATTTACTTTTGTATATGGAAAGGGCGACATTTCGAGTATATATTCCTAGAGTTGTCGAAGCGAAGTTAAAATTGCATTCAATCAGTTGGTGTACCTACTAGCTTTTACAACAGAATTGTGGGACATTATCAGCTTTGTAAACTGTAAACTAGACGTCCTTCTGGCTTTTGACTCACCAGTGCTTGAAAGATATTTCATTTAAATTTACAGTATTTGAAATATACAGGAGTGTTTTTTCAAAGAAAAGAAGTAATGAATTGCAGTTTGACGATATAGAAAACGCGCAACTTTATCAACATCCAAGGTGGAAATATTTTGATCATCGCAGTAAGTTGTAATATCGTAATATATATATAGCGCTTATCCGGTAAAGTTCTAAGCGCTTTACAAGTGATTATAAATTTCAACAGCTGACGTTCTTTGAACGAACGCAAAGAAATTTTAATAATATCTTAGCACTACTTACGATGGCGTAGCGAGATTTATCAACTTATTAAGCGTTTTCGCAAAAAAAAATTTTAAAGTTAATTTTATGTAACTAAAACCTTGATACAATATTAAAATTGCATTAGTAAACTACTACTACTATAAGAAAAATTGAAGCAAAACAGATTTTTTGTTAAAAGTTTATGCATTTGATAGTTTAAAATCTTTTGAGAATTAAAAGTATTTATATAGATGTCTTTATAGCGCTTTGCGTGATCAGCAGTTATATAGTTTCAGTAGATTTCTTGGAACGTTTGACCGGGATGGCAAAAAGCGTACTTAAGTATCTCCGTGGTTACTACGACTTTTTGCTTGTCAGTTTGTAGTTATAAAACAACAACAACAACAACAATATTTATTTACACAACCTTTGAATACAGTATGCACTCATTTTAATCCTAAATATAAAACATAACTATAGTGGTTGGACTCCCGAAATAACTACGAAAAGCTAATCTAGACGGGTGCCCATTCTATTTTAAATAAACTCTTTATGTATCAGAAAAGTGGGTTGGGGAGAAAGAAAAAAAACCAAAAACCTCATTTGCTACTAGTGATGTAACCATCAACAAAACGTTTTTTGAGTTCCCATTCAAAACAAGGAAAACTCAAAGTTTTTAGCTGCTCATCAACCTCGTTCCAAATTTTTGGATCAAAATATCTAAAGTTAAATTTTCCATAGTTGTTCTAATTTCTGGAAAAATGAATGTAGATTTTGACACCATACAAGTACCATAATTGTGTCTTCTGCTTGTAGCAATAAAAAAGTTGTCAAAAGCACGAGGTACACAGTTAGAATACTGATACATAAAGCATGCAGTGTAAAGTGAGATTATGTCACAGAGCTTGATAAGTTTTAATTTTGCGAAGAAAGGACCACTGTGTGCATCAAATTTGGCGAGACTGACAATACGAACTGTTCTCTTCTGTAAGATCTCTAATGGTTCTATATTTGAACAATATGTACTACCCCATACCATACTGCTGTATGTGAAAAAAAGATATACAATTGCATAATATAATTGCACTAGAGTTTGAGTGTTGACGAAGTGCCTGAGTTTGCAGATGATGCCAATGCTCTTTCTTATCTTTCTAGAAATGTAGATGAAGAGAAAAAGAGTCTATGACATGCTTTTGCGATAAGTGGAATAGAGCAAAATTAGTCTTACTTATGTTTAGCAATTTAAAACATAGCCACTCGTGAATTTTGAAAAGCTCATTATTAACAGTAGTCTCAAGTACCTGTAAACTTTTGTGTGAAAAAAATAAGTTTGAATCATCAGCAAAGAGATGAAGATCTACAATCTTCGCCAAAAACATTTGAACCAATCAAGCAAAAGCAAATTTTTCTGGTTATCTTTTTTGGTTATCTCCCCCCTACTCAATGTTGTTACATATTTACAACCTCCAAGGGATAGGCAAAAGCATTGGAGGAGTAATTATTCATTTTTACTATCAACAACACTGAGAGGGGGAGGGGGGAATTTTTTTTTAATAACTGGTTCTAGTTTTAGCCCTTCTTCAAAACTGCACTATCGGTTCAAGGTTTTGGGCAAAGATTGTAGGACAGAAGATGCTTTATTAAAATCTTTTATATTTAGCAAAAATAGAAGGGGGCCAAGAACTGAGCCCTGGGGACCCTGCAAGCAACGGTTCGTTCCTCGGAAGATGAGTTTCCAATAGTGTCAAATATTTTTCTATCATGTAAATATGAGCGAAACCAGTCACATGCAGTTCCTCGTACACCATAATATTCTAATTTTTTTATTAGGATTGTGTGATCAACGGTATCAAAAGCTTTACTTAAATCTAAAAATATGCCACAAGAAATCTTTTTGTTTTCGATGGCTCTTTGAATTTTGTCTGCAATAAGTAGTATCGCTTGTATAGTAGAACAATTACTTCTGAAGCCAAACTGATTTTCATTTAGAATGTGATACTTTTCGAGGAATTTAGTCAATCTTTTAATAATAAATTGATAATAAAGAGATAGGTCGATAGTTTGACATGATTGTACGATTACCAACTCTATAGACTGGCATGACTCTAGCAACCTTAAGCATGGCGGGAACAACACCAAACGAAAAGGACAAGTTAAATAAGTGGCTCAAAGGATAGCTTACTAGAGTCTTGATTATTTTAAGCAGTTGAACTGGAACACTGTATGGTCCGCAAGCTTTATTTATGTTTAACCCTGTTATTTCTTCTTCAATTTTCTTTGTTGATGTCGGATCAATGAAAAAACTAGCACACTGCGGACGTGTTAGATAATCAGTGTATGACTTATTCATCTCATCAAATTTGCTCTCCCAAAAAAGTTATTGATTCGATAACAGAGTCGATTTTCATGTTTAACGGTTTGAGCTTCTGGTCCAGTATGGACTCGAGAATCTCGCGAGTTATGGCCGATTTCGCCATCACGTAAAAGTATATTGTAACAGATTAATGACGAAATAAAAAGAAATAAAACAAGTGTATCTAGGTTAGAAAATGAAAAAAGTAAAATACTTTCAAACTTTCAAGCTTAGAGCGGAGAGAAAGAAACTGACCTCCATCTTCCCAGACTGCTGACTACTGTTGTGTACCTTCCTTGTTCCATTCTGATCCTAAGACCCTCTAAGTCAAAAGACGCAATCAGAACCAAAACTTGAAGATGGCTGAAAAAAAGTATCGCTGTCAGCCTTCTGTGTAATGCGGCAAGCAATAAAATCAAAACCGAATATATTTCCTGTTTTGGAAAGTGTAAAAACTTTAAAAGCTCTCATCCACTAAGCAGACACTTTACTTCAAATCCCACAGTTTAATCACCAATTAATTATACCCTTAAATATTGGAAAAGAGTGACGAAGCTCACAGTTTGGTGACTAAAAGCTTGATTTGTATCTTTTGTTTTCGATCAGAAAACGTTTCTCAAATGCATCAAATACTTATATTCTATTTGAAGTCTTTTTCTGCAGTTAGTTACTAAAAATTCAAAAAAACATTTTTTCCAATCTTCTCTTTTTCTAAGTTGTGACAGACTATTAAAACTATTTTCTACTTTGCGATTAGCGAAAAAAAATTGAATGACACCAGACTCAAAGGCACGTGGATTTCTGCTAATTTAATCAATTATAAAGTAGGACTTGAATAAAGAATTGCTCAACTTATAGGCAGCAGAATTTTAATCTAAACCTTACCTCAGAAACAAACGTGTTTCCAAAGTGGTATCAAAGAAATTAATATATACAAAGAATGATTAGATCAGAGTATAAAACAAAAATACGCACACCTGATCTGAGGAATCAAGCTTTCCACTCTGGCATCAAACAAATGTCTGGTTGCTTGACGAGTTCCAAAACACTGAGACTGAAATACCGATAAATAAGAAAACACTATGCATATCAGTTAAAAAATATGAAGAAGAAATGTTTGTTCACCATGTCATTGCGATGAACTCTAACTAGGCTACTTTGGTTTACAAATCACTAAACCATTTAGCACCCGAATGTCTTAAAGCGAAATTTGTAAACCGTAGTAGCATTATACATTGGTTACACATTGAGAGACCCCACAATTAAAGTCACTGTTCCAAACCCTCACACAAACTACCCAAAAAAATAGTTTCCAATGCAGTGGTGCGGTGCTTTGGAACAGACTGCATCATGGGCTTCGTCAAGCAGAATCTCTGAGATGGGCAAAAATTAACACATGCTTGAGGCAAAGGAATCTATAACCAGGCCAATCTTACGCAGCAAAAAGTAACAGCACACAAGTTTTCAAAACTTTTTTTTATAACCTGATATAAACTGAAGTGGTCATTTCAAATCCTTCAGGCAAAATATTGAAAACACATCATGATCACGTTCTTGTTTTCTCATTAAGTAGTAACGAGACTTCTGTCAATTTTCTTACTTTATATTCATTCGACTTAAACAAATTAAACCCGCAAAGTCTTGATGACCATTTTGTGGTGATTGATAACGAGATTGTTGAGGCATTCTGAATATATGGGTCATTTAAGACCTTTAAGACCAGCGAGATTAACGTTAAATATATCATAACAAAACATGAATGCGAAATGCTAGTTTTGTAAACAGTTTTTTGTTTTGAAGAGTTCAAAAGATATTATATTTAACTTCCAAAAAAAATATTACAATATACAACTTGTCGTTTTTTTTTTAAACGCCCCATAAAAATTCTAATTATAAACGTCAACAAAGTCTCACCTGAAACAATTTTGCTAGTTCAAAAACGTTTTTAGGCTGACGTGAATAGTCCTTGAGGTATAGAAGCATTATCTCCAAGAGCAAAATCTAATAAAAAAAATAAATAGGCCAAAATGTATGGTAAATTGGCATCAACAGAAAAAGAAGCAATGATATAGCACATTCTTACTGACAATTGTGCAAGTACAGACAAACAAAGCGAGTAGAAACAATTTAAAAAGGAGAACTGAATGCTAAAACTAACCTATTTTTGTTTGATTCTATTGGTATTATTGATTAACTCTGTAAAGTTTTTTTACATTTAAATCAAATTACATCGAGAAAATAAATGTTGAAACGAAGAAAAGTCTCTAGAAAAAGTTTGATACCGTGGTCACAATTGAGATTGTCAGCGGTATTGTATGACGTAGGTTATGATATTCAGAGCTTAAATATGGCTGTTTGCTTCAAAATCTTGATATTTTTGGGCAATTTATGTTTTGCTAAGTTTTTGTTTCTTTTATAGCAGCCAAAAGCCGCACAGTAACCATGTTTTCTTTCTTTTTAATCATTCTAGTATCGTAACCTACGTCATAAACAACCGCTGACATCACATATTGAGCCGCCGATCAATCCTTGTCGATTTCTTACAGAACCTTAATTTTTTCTGTTCATGAACTGCTCGGTTAACAGCATAAAAAAACTTCATATAGTTGTCCTACTATGCCTAAATGTTTAAACGATAAAAAATCAATTTTAGGGTTCAGTTCTCCTTTAACAATTGTATTGGCCGAGGTTGAACATGATAGCGAGAACTATCATTGTTAAAGTTTGTGTTATTTTCCAAAGCCGAAGGCTGAGGTACATAATATGAACAGTGCCAGTATTCCGGTTTTGCCTGGCCAGCGGCTTCCAAGTGCGAACCTTTCAAGCGTGTTGATGAGCTGTTGTTTTGAATAAATACAAACTTCAAGCGCTATTCCTGTTTTCACTTCTTGACGTGGTGGCATTGGTGGGATTCGAACTCGTGCCTCCAATTAGAGAGATAATTCTTGCTACCATGCAAAAACCGGATCTAACAATGGTTTTATTATTTATTTTCTATTAAACTAATTTCAATGTAACAAACATGTACTATATACAGCTTCATCTATTGAAAACAGATCTTTAGTAGAGAAGCCAATCAGAATGTAGGAATTTAAGTACTCCGTTAGTAGAATGATACTATTAATTGATGACAGGCCCTTAGCAGAGCAGCCAATCAGATTGTAGGATTGGCAGCACTACCTTGGTAGAATGATGCTATTGATGATAGCCCCCTAGTAGAATAGCCAATCAGAATACAGGATTTGCAGTACTCCGTTAGTATAGTAATACTACTGATAATAGATCCCTAGTAGAGTAGACAATCAGAAAGTAAACTGTAGGATTTGAAGTACTCCATTAGTAGAGTGATACTATTGATGAGAGACCCCTAGTAGAGTAGTCAATCAGAATGTAGGATTTGTAATAGTCCACTAGTAGAGTGACACTATTGATAATAGACCCCTAGTAGAGTAGTCAATCAGAATGTAGGATTTGTAATAGTCCACTAGTAGAGTGACACTATTGATAATAGA